>ML685770.1:132723-152925 GCA_007922175.1 Pelusios castaneus | reverse complement strand
GATGCTGTGTTGGGATATCTGGCTGGGGTGTTTTGGGAGGTGGAGTTAAGGATCCTATTGGGGGTTGAATCGCAGTAGTTTGCAGGGGTTGTGTCAGCTGATCCCATATTCCCCTAACCATGCCCCTCCCCAGGTGAGTTTCCAGCGGAAGGTGGGAATACTGTGCTGCCGAGCGGGGCAGGGCTCTGAGGAGGAGATGTACAACAACGAGGTGGCCGGACCTGCCTTCCAGGAGTTCCTGGAGCTGCTGGGCCAGCATGTCCAGCTGCGTGGCTTCACTAAGTACCGTGCCCAGCTTGACACCAAGAGTGAGTGGTGGGGAGGGGGCACCAGCAGTGGTAACTGTAAACATACATCTAGGGCCAACAAAGGCTGGCCATGCTTGCTGCCTGGGGGACTGTCCCGAGAAGCAGAGACTCTGAAAAGTACAGGGGCGGAGGGGGGATAATAGGAGCTCCCAGTGCGACGCTGCAGCCAAAGGCTAATGTGATCCTCGGATGGATAACCAGGGGAATCTCAAGTAGGAGTGGAGAGGTTGTGTTACCCCTGTAGTGGGCACCACTGCACCTGCCTCTGGAGTACTTGGCTCGTGCAGGGGCCCACAATTCAGAAGGATGTGGCTAATTTTTAGAGGAATCAGAGAAGAGCCCCAAGAACGACTGAGAGGTTGGAAAACCAGCCTTATAGCGAGAGAGTCCAGAAGCTCAGTGTCTCCAGCGTATCAAAGGGAAGGTGAATGGGTGACAAGGTCGGTTTTTTCTTCTCTATATGGCCGGTGTAAATGTAGAGGAAACAACTGTCATTTTATATTCAGATGGTTAAGTCAGATAATTGTGTCTGGAGTAGCAGAGTGTATTGCTGTGATGCCTTCTTTGGATTTGTGAATCAGGCACTGAGTTGTTTCATAGTGCTTGCTCTGTTCTGGGTGACCACAGTCACACACTGGAGAGTCTTTATTTTCCATTCATGCAGAAACTATCGGCATCTGCCATGGTTTGTGTGGATGTGGTGGAGGGTTGCCCATAAACTTTGTGAGAGATTGAAGCCAGAAAACTTCTGTGCTTTTACGAGGTGTTTATTTGTAGTTTCTCGTGAACTCCATTTGGCTTCCCAAGCTTCAGCAGGGTTCAAGTTGCATTGTAGAAGTTAAATGCATGGGTCCAAAAGGGCTTACATGACTTCAAGTGGTGGTAAGGGATGTTGTTACAGTTCTGGGGGATGGGAAGATGTTAGTTTTCCACAATCCTGTGGAATTCCTGAAGAGTTTTGACATTGCAATGAATGGATGGGGAATCAATGTGCGACAGCAATGGCAGCCAAGGTGTTGGGGTTGACTTGACGGTTCCAGTGATGCACTACATTGTAGCATTCAGCTGGGCATCATCAAGTTGAGTATGACTAATTATGGTCCATCCTGGTGCACATTGTTCAGCTGTGGAGTGCACAGAGGGCCCATCACTGATCCCTGTAACACTGATGCTGATGCCCCCAGCTTGTGCTTGCCAGTTTCTGGATCGGGTTGATCTTTGTCTTCATCTTGGCAGCTGTCTTCTTCAGATGGTCATGGAAGATTTGCATGTGACCTGGCTTTACTCTGAGATAGGTTGGAGTGGGATCATGTCACACAATATTGCTGTAGAAGCTCAGTTTCAGGGTGAGTTTTGCATTCCCCTGATCAAGGTGTAATGCAGTAACCTGTTTTGTGAGGCTTTGGCTTGAGCCTCTATTTCTGGAAACATTCCTCCCTGGTGTTGAGGCCCCTGTTCAAGGTGGACTTGATGTCCCTGAAGGTGGCTGCTTGCATTGCCGGGGCAAGATCATCCATATACTCAAATTTGCATGACTTGGTTGGAGTCACGTTGCTCGCGTGAACATTAAAAAGCATCAGCATGAGTATTGAGCCTTCTGGCAGTGCTATGGTGAGGAACCAGACTTTACTGACTTCCTTGCCCAAGTGGACATGTAGTCGCTTATTACTCAGCATCCTCCACAGCAGACGTAGTGTTTGCAGCAGGGAATGATGTGACTAGGGCCTCCTGGGATAACCTTCTGAATATACAAAAAATCAGGGCAAGCTGCAAAAGTGAGAGCCAAATTCCCCAAACACTGATGGGTGGTACTTAAACCATGCTCCCAATCAGCCACACACCATGCTTCTGTTCCCCATACCGGTTATCATGAAGCATAACAAAATAGAAACAGCCCCCTTTATTGCACTTCAGCTTCTCTGGCTCCCACCTAGCCACAAGGTCTCTTAAAGAGATAGGCTCTCCTGACCTCAAAGAGCCAGCCGCATTACACAGAACAATAGAGGCTTGGATCTTACCCAAAATACTACACTGATAGCCAATCCTTTAGTTACTACAACTAAAGGTTTAATATACAAAGAAAAGAAACAAAATATGAGAGATGTTAAAGTGTCAAAGTGAATCATACATACAAATGATAAAAAGTCCATGTAAAACAGGTCCTTGGAAGAATTTGGAGTATGTAGGCTTGATCCGTTTCTCTGGGAAACACTCAACCACCTGGGTGGGCTTCAGTCCTTTGTCTAGTCACAGATGAATAG
Organism: Pelusios castaneus; assembly: GCA_007922175.1. Classification (NCBI taxonomy): domain Eukaryota; kingdom Metazoa; phylum Chordata; order Testudines; family Pelomedusidae; genus Pelusios; species Pelusios castaneus. Next base: position 150,356 of record ML685770.1, on the reverse strand, counting down.
GTCCAGACTCCAGAGATGGGTGTTAGGTGTAGACTGGAGGCTGAAGACAATGACAAAATGGAATTGATGCTGCTGCCTTTTATCACCTCTGGCCTTCCCTGTGCTGTCTGGAGTTTTTGCAAATCAAAATGGAGTTGAGTCCCATGGTCAGGCCTAGTGACTCACGGAGCAGGTTTCTCCTTGGGCCCGCTATACCTGGGAGCTTCCTTAATGGGCCATTAAAGAGACAGTGGCTGTAAACATCCAGGAGTTTCCCAGAAACACACAGGTTGAAAAACAGATATAACAAACATATTCATAACTTATAATAGAGATACAAATCCTACACATAAACCATATAATCATGCCTAGCAGGTTATAACCTTTCTATTGGTACCAAGCATGACATAGCTCCTATGGATTGTTGCAGTTATGAAATATTAATATGGAAGAGTAACATAACAGATCCCCTAAATCCGGACAGCATCACAGATGAACCTTGTGAGCTTCAGCATCAAGTCTTTACTCCAGACCATGTCGTACGTCCGACAGGTCTACAAAAGTTGAACTGGTCTTAGATTTCCTCTGCAGTTCAGCCTCCATGTACATTACAGGAGCCAGAACTTTGTTGCAACAACTGCAGTTTAGGCCAAAATCCTGCTTTATCTTCAAGCTGACTTGACAAGGGAACTGATTCTCTGGAGGATGATACATTCCCAGAGTTGGCAGGTAGTGCACAGGATGATGTCAGCCTGTAACTTCCAGAGTCGTTGGGCGGCTTGCCAGGTTTGATTGTGGCAATAACTATTGTCTCCCACCAGGCTTTTGGGATGCACCCGGATTCCATCATTTTGGTATGCCCCTGGGATCTAGTTGATGAAGAAATTCTGGGAGGTACCATCTCCACCGGCTGCCTTCCCTTTCTTCCTTGTGGCTAAACCTTCTTTCACTTCCTCTGTTCTGATGGCGATGGGGTCTTGTGGAGGAAAGGATGTCATTGTCCGATGTAGTTGATGCTGGATCCCTCACTTGGTATTTTTGCTGAGGAGTCCTTTTGTGCTCTCCACTAATTTGGAGGCTATGGAGTTGGGCCGGATTTTCAAGGTCTGATATTCCATCAGATTAGCACCTCTGATGCACCATAGTAAGGCCCAAGCATGATGTGTGAAGTTCAGACCTTTAGCACACTCAATGCACCGCTGGCATCTGGCTGAATCTAGACTCTAATAGGACCTTCACCAGCTATGGGCTGCCCAACTGGTTGTATTGCTGGTGAAGGTCCTGGGTCTCTTTTGTCTAGCAGAGACTGTATTCTTCCTGGAAGCCTCGGGTGATACTCTTTCTGGCAGCAGCAGTAAGGAGGCCAATGAACTGGTGCTAACATTTTGGTGTCACAAGGATTTGGATCACCACTTTCTCAATGGCTTCCCTTTAGCAGTCCCAGTCAGCTTTGGCCAGGTTCCATCATGGGAATCATTTCAACAAAATCATGGGGATTTCGATGCCGACATGGGTGGTGATGAACCTGCGTTGGCTGCAGAGGAAGTTGGGAAGTATTTTGAAGGATGCATGAAGTGTACTCCCACTTTGATCTTTGGAATCAACAGTGAGATCTAGGTTGTAATTACATTGCCAGCGAGCAAAGTGGAAAGTTGCTCGCTGTTTGGTAGTGAAGACCAGCTGCAGATCTTCCATGAACATCCAGTCTGTGAGGTCTTCTCCATCAGCCTCTTTTATATCATAGTCCTATATAGTGTGGTGGCTGCTAAAGTCACCAACGTATAGAGCCAGGATTGATGAACTTGGGAGCACTAGTTCAGCCATCTTGAATGACTTTATACGCATTGATAATGTGTGGCTCACCTATCCTGATGGTGGTGGTGTAGGTGGCTTCTTCTTCCGTTGGGGGGGGGAAGACATCAAAATCCATGATGGTATTCTTCATGTATATGGCCAGGCCATAGTTTGGATGGTTGTGGCTAGTCATCAGGTTGTAACCATGGATATGTTAGCAGCTAGCTAGCCTGTTGGTCAATTGAGATACAAGTTTCTTGGCACATAAGAATGTCAATGTTACGTGTCTTCACTACGTTTCCGAGATACTAAGACTTCTCCCAGGAAAGACCCATAATGTGTTGGAGCATCCTTGTTCCAGAACCTATCTGGTTTGTTACTTGGCCCCAAAGAAGGTCGTTGTTGGTATCTTGAGTTGTTCCTCTGAAGACCAGGAGATCATTGACAGATGTTCAGTTGCTAGATTGATGGCATTAGTCAGGAATGATCACTTAACAGAGTGGGCCATTTAAAGGCTGCCATCTTCCACTGACTTGGCCACTGTCCATAACCACCGAATTGGGGAACAGAACCAAGATAAGAGAGGGCTCTTCAGTCTAGCTGACAAATGTCAAACATGACCCAGTGCCTGGCGGTCAAAGCTAGACCCATTCAGCCTGAAGATAAGGCAGTTTGTTAGCAGTGGGAGTCATTAACAGCCACTGAAGCTTCCAAAGGGCGGTGATGGATTCTCCGTGCCTGGACATTTTCCAGTCTCAATAGCTGTTTTTCCAACAGAGTTGCTCTAGTTCAACCATGAATGGTTTGGGGGCAGTCCTGTGGCTGGTGTTCTGCTGGAGGTCACATCGGAAAAGGACAATTGTCCCTTCTGGCTTTAAATTCTTTGGAGGGGACAGTAAGACCCAGGAAGAGGGAGAATCTGGGGGGAGGGGTGAATACAGGGTGGGCAGGCACCACTCAAGGCAAGACCCCAGGGAGAGCGCCGGAGAGGGTTGAGCTATTGGGGAGGGGTACGGGGGAAGAGGCCAGGAGGACTGAAGGCTGTAAGGAGTCTGGACTGCATTTGGCAGCAGTAGACACACTGGGGAGCTGTCTTAGCAGCTTGCACCCTGTCAACTCCCAGCCCAACCTATGGTGTTGGGAGCTCAGTCTTACAAAGTTCTTCCCCTACTCCTGGCAGCGGGGGGAGGGAATGCTCTGAAGGAGAGAACTGCATTCTCCACCCAACCTGGTCCAGGATTTTCCCTGTGTCTTGCTCTCCAGGCCCCAAAGAACCCCACCACTTCCTGTCCCACTGACATCTCCCATCCCGTATCTCCCCCAGCTGACTCCACAGGCACCCACTCACTGTACACCACGTACCAGGACTATGAGATCATGTTCCACGTCTCCACCATGCTTCCCTACACGCCCAACAACCGTCAGCAGGTGAGGGGGGCTAGGGCACTGGGATGAGGGTGGCACAGGGGAGGAGGTGCTGGGGTTCACTGAGGGTCCAGAGGGAAGGATCCAGTGGGTTACTAAGAAGGAATAGTCCAGAGGGTGCAGGGAGAGAATCTGGGAGCCACCAGGGAGTGGCAGAGGGTCCAGGTGGCTCAGAAAAGGAGGACTGGGGAGGATGACCTGGAAACAGGGGGTTCCCATTCTGCTTTCATCCCTACCACACACCCAGCTCAGATCCTGCCCCCACTCCCCAATCGCACATTAACCCCATCTCCCTGGTTGCAGTTGCTACGGAAGCGTCACATTGGCAACGACATTGTCACAATCATCTTCCAGGAGCCAGGTGCACAACCCTTCACGCCCCGCACCATCCGCTCGCACTTCCAGCACGTCTTCATCATAGTGCGTGCACATGAGCCCGGCACTGAGAACACCACCTACAGGTAGGGGAGAGTGTGCACTGAGTGTGCCACCTGCAGGAAAGGGGGGGGAGAATGTGCTGAGCGTGCTACCTATGGGGAAGAGGGTAGCGTGCACCAAGCGTGCCACCTACCGGGAGAGGGGAAGCGAGTGCTGAGTGCACCACCTATGGGGGCTGCATGTGCCAAGGTCTTTCCCTTGGTATCTGCGCCCTTGCAATGCCTCCTCATACCTGTTGCTGGCTGAGCCCATGTCTGCCCCATGCCCTGACCTCCATTTCTCCACCTAGTGTGGCAGTGAGCCGCACCAAGGACATCCCACTCTTTGGGCCACCCATCCCAGCCGGGCACCGCTTCCCTCGGGCACCCGCCTTCCGGGACTTCCTGCTGGCCAAGGCCATCAACGCCGAAAATGCAGCTGAGCGGTCAGGCAAGTTCCATGCTATGGCTACCCGCACACGCCAAGAGTACCTGCAGGACCTGGCGTGCAGCCACACTACCACCACCACCCTGGAGGCCTCCTCCTCCCGCCTGCCCCTGCTGTCGCTGGGTGTCAAGAGGAAGGAGCGGGCGAAGGGTGCCAAGGCTGTGGAGCTTCAGAGTGCCGGGGCCCTGGTGTGGAGCGTACAGGCATGGGACGGAGACCAGGGTGCCTCCAAACTACCCTGCCTGCTGGGGATCTCGGCTGAGTTCCTGGTGCTCATTGAGGCCAAGGTGAAGCGAGTCATCTTCAACTGCTCCTGCCGGGACGTGTTGGCCTGGACCTACTCCGACTGCGGCCTGGACCTCTATTATGGCTCCGGGGATTACATCTCTGTGCGGCTCCCCAATGGCCAAGGGGATGAAGTCAAGGATATTGTGTACCGGCTGCAGGTAGGGCCTGGGCCACTGAGGCGGGGGGATGCTGTTGGGGACAGAGGCTTCAGGGAAGCTCCCAGCTACTCCAGCCCTGGCCTCTCCCAGCAGGAGCTCCATGGGGAGCAGGGCAAGAGTACAGGGAGGGGTGATCTGCAAGGGGCACAGCCAGCCCCCCTCAATGCTCTCCCTCCCCCCAGTTGGTGACGCGGGGCTGCGAGACACGGGAGCTCACGCTGCTGCGGAATGGGCTGGGCCAGCTGGGTTTCCAGGTGGACAGCGAAGGCTTCGTCACCGATGTTGAACGTTTCACCTTTGCGGAGAAGGCGGGCCTGCAACCTGGCGCCCGCCTGGTGCGTGTGTGTGAACGGGCACTGCCCAGCCTCAGCTATGCCCAGACCACTGAGCTGCTACGCACAGCCAAGAAAGTCACCATCACCATGGTACCCCCCGACGAGAACGGCAAGCCCCGCAGGTGAGCACCACACCAGCCGTCAGCACTATGAGGCAGCTATGGGGCATGGTGGGTGACATGAGTTCCCATTTAGGGGTGCCATGGGGCAGTAGTCCCAGCAGGGTCTCTATGGCGCAGGATGCTCAGGGGTATGAGTTAGGAGTCCCCAGTAGGGGGCACTAGAGGGAGGGGGTAGGAGCTCCCAGGAGGAGGTGCCGTAGGGAGAGGGTGGAAATGTTGGTGGGGTGCTATGGGTCAGGCTGCAGGAGCATCCACGGGGGGCATGGAGGGGTGGGATCCTCTGGACAGGAATCCTTGGGGAGGGGACACTGGGGGTATGTGGGACTGGCAGAGGGCTCAGTGGGGCGGGGTAGATGGTGGGCAGGGAGGATGGTTCTGTTGAGGATGGGGGGCTTGGACCCTGCCCCACTGTGTCTCTCTGACAGGAGTTTCTCAGAGCTCTACGTGAAGTCCCTGCAGGAGAAGCGGCGCAGTGAGTCCCCAGCGAGGGAGTCCCCCTGGCCAACTGGGGGCCCAGGGCCCGAGGGGGAGCTGAGACCGGCCACTCTGCAGCTGCTGCGCTCATTGTCCCTGCAGGACGCGCCACCCCACAGCCTGGCTGAGGAGCGCACCGAGTTCCTGCGCAGCCACAGCGAGGGCACTGGCCCCCCTGACCCACCGTGAGTGCCCCCCCATCTCCCGGATCCCTGCTTCCCTCCCATCCCCACAGCCACCCAACCTGCTGCAAATGCCTCCTTGCACTTGGGACCCACTTCCATCCCACTCTCGTGATCCCTCAAACCGCTGTGAATCCCCCCTTCCATCTATGACCCTTACCTCCATCCCACCGCCCATCAGCCCTCACCCTGCTGGGAGGACCCCCAGCCTCCTGAGACCTCAAACTCCAGCCCATCTCCCAGCCACCCAACCCACTGTGAGAGTCCTCTGTTCCTCCAGCCCACTCTCTGGCCCCGCAACTTGCTCCGTTAGCCTCCTCAGATCCCTGCCTCCTCCCTCCACTGGCCCCCCAGCCTGCTGTGAGTGCCCCTGGCCTCCTAGGACTCCAGACTCCCTCCCACCCTCCACATCAGCTGTTACACCCTCTGCACTCCCCTCCTTTCTCTCATCTATGTTTATCACAGGCTAATGTTCCTCTGCCCCTGCAGGACCCAGAGGAGGGAGGGCCCTTTGTTACCTGACCCCACACCTGACCTCATCCTGGCAGCCAAGCCCAAGGAGCTCCAGGAACGGGACATGGTGAGTGAGTGTGTGTGCATCTGTGTCTCCTTGCTGATCCTGACAGCATGCAATCAGGGCCCACTATTGTGTGCATGGTAGCTCTACAGGTTATGTGTGCTGGTTTTTGCAGCTATTTATTTGTGAAGTAAATCTAGGAACTTGTTTAATTGGCCCTGTGCTCCACTCTTGAGATGGCTGTATCTCGTGCCAGGGGAGAGTTCCCTGTATAACCAGCCCCACATGTGGCTGGAACTCCACGAGATGGGTCCCTGGCTTGTAGCATCCCACTCATCAATCATTGTATTGTCTTGTCCCAGGACCATCCAGGAGGCCCTGCATCACTGCAGCAGACTGTCCCCGACCATGAAGTCATGGGTAGCCAGTCTCCACCCTCTGGCGAGACGGCCCCACCCACCTTGGATATGAGTGACACCGAGAGGTTCCTACCCAGGACGCTCTCACTGCGAAACTCCATCACCAAGAGTAAGACACACACATGCGCATGTCTGGTCTGATCTTGTCCCGTTAGTGTTAGGGGAGCTTTCCCTTCTCCAGGTACAGGACCCAGCTCTAAGTGCCAGCCTTGGAGGCTGGGATTTTTGTGCTGAGCTAGACATTTTTCTCCAGTTTAAAAACAAACAAAAAAAAATTGGGGCTGGAAAAGAAAACTGGAAGTTAAGTGTGGGGATCTCCTGCTCCTGCTGCAGCCGCTGGTTGTTCTGGCGCAAACTCTGCCCCAAAGCTGGGAACGCTACCAGTTTTCACATATCATGATTCAGTTCCTGTTTGTTCCCTTGGTCGAGAAATCAAGCCCCTAAAAAAAATCTCAAAACCTTTTGGCCAAACAGGGCTTGTGGGGAAGGGGAACCTCAGGTCAACAAGTTTTCCCCAGTTCTAATTAACACTGAGGATGAAAATTACCGAATAGCTACGGCTGAGCAGGCTGGAACCTGCTGGAGGATAACAACCATCTAATACTTTAATGGGACTGTGGGTCTGAAGAGCCTTGCTTTGGAAAGCTGCTGGGCTCCTTACCCTCAGCCATGCAATTTTGTCTCTTGCCCCGCCTGCCCCCTGCCCTTTACAGTTCTGTCTGAAGCCAGTGAAAAGTCTGTGGAGGAAGAGTGGGATTCCATCTCCAACTTGGCTACTGCCTGCAATACCATCCTAGAGGCACTCTCAAAGGAAGGTGAGCAACAGGCTGCACCATGGATGGGGGCACCGAGTCTGTATACACACAGAGGGGGGTTGGAGTCAGAAAATTCCTGGTGGAGGACATGAGTGTGGTCAATAGTAATTCCCTAGGCAAAGAACTTAGTTTATGTGGAATTACAGCTGGGAAATTTCCAGGCAAAGAACTTAGTTAATGTGGGGCTAAAGCTGGGAACTTTTTAGCCAAAGAACCTGGTTAAAGTTGCTACTTCCATCTGTGGAGGAGTTTCTCACTCTTTCTCCCCTCTTCTCTCCACCAGGGCAGCACATGCCAGATAACAGAGAGGCCCCAGGTGGCGGTGGCCAGAGGAACCCAGGCCAGCAGCCCCCTGAGGATGAGTAAGGAGCTACACATGGGGTGGGAGGAACGATGGGAGCGTTCTTCTCCCCTAGCCCCCATTTCACTGTATCCTCCTCTCCTCCCATCCTCCCCTTCACAAGTTTCCTGATGCTATCACAGTCACAGCAGGCAAAAAGGGCAACAAACCATCTCTTGCTCAGCTCACATCCCAGCTTTGTGGGGTTCATTTACCAGGAAGCCAGCCAGTTCACCTGGTGGCTGAATAATGAACTGCAAGTGGCTGTGCCACACAACATTCCTCCCGTGGACGGATGACATTCACCGCCTCTGCATCCTTGGGATGCTCACTGACACTCATGGGGAGGACAGGATACTGAGAGAGGGCTGGGCTGTAGGGAGACAAGGGATCTGTGCTCCCCCTACCCCACCTGACCTCAGCTGACTGCTTCACATCCTGCTCCTGTCCCTCCTCCCCTACATCCCCACACTCCTCTATCTCTCTTGCTCTTTCCTTCCTTCGCCCAGGGCCCATCAGTCCCGCTCACTGTCGGAGAAGGTCTCTCACTTGGAGTCGATGCTGAGGAAGCTGCAGGAGGATTTGCAGAAGGTGTGTTATGGATCAGGAAAGGGGGATGGAGGTGAGCGGTGGGAAGGGGGTGAGGGAAAGCGGAAGGGGAGTGGAGGGAGGGGTACAAGGCACTGCCAAGGAATTAGGGGTTGGTGCACTGCAAGGGGTTGGGGGAGGTGCCGGGGAGAGTGGCACAAGGGCTGTGGGCTGGAGGGCTGATGGTGGGAGAGGTGGAGGGGCTAGCTTGGAGTGGGGGTGCTACTTATCCACGCTGACCCCCATGTTCTCCCAGGAGCAGGCGGCCAAGGCGGCACTACAGGCTGAGGTGCAGAGTTTGCGCCAGAACAACCAGCGGCTGCAGCAGGAGCAGGAGAATGCAGCTGCCCGGCTCAGCCAGGTCACACGCCTGCTGTGTGGGCCCCCCGGCCAGCCCCTCTAGGGGCCCTGGGCCCCCCTCCACCCTTCCCTCTCTATCCCTCCTTGTCCCAGTAGTCCCCACCACCACGTCTCCGGAGTGACCACCCTCCCTCCCTTCTCCACAAGGGGCGCTGTAGTTAGCTCCCAGGGAGGGAATGCCACTGAACAGCACTTGGGTCCCCGCTTTCCAATGGGCCATCCACAACGGATTCTGGCTACCAGCCCTCCCAGCCATTTGGGGAGGAAAAGGAAGGGAAGCCCACCCCCCTGGGAACATTGTTTCTCATCTCGAGACTTTTACTGCAAGGGAGCCCAGCACAGACTCAGCAGCCCAAGGGCTACTGCCAGGAGCGGGCCCTGCTGGGCACCCCTGTTCCAGCTGGCTCATCTCGCACACCTCTCCAGTCTGGCCAGAGCAGGGGGGCAGGGTTGTGTAGCCTTGTCAGTGGGGGTGGTCACCCGAACGGGCTGGCGTTGCTGAGCGGGAGTGAGCAGGGAGCACTATAATGGAGCATTTGACCTCTACCCCTCCCTTGGAAAAAGTCAGGGACCCTCAATTCACAATAGCCTCCAAATCCTGCTGCATCGAGCCAGGCCTCAGAAAAACCCTGGCACAAGAGAGAGACGCTTCTATGGTCTCACACATGATTGCACACGCTCATGCACACCCACACCTTGCACACATGTAACTGCCCACACTGGTGCATACTCGCATACATGCTCATGCGTGTGCACACATGTGCTCACCCAGATGTACTCCTCATACCAGCTCAGACTTGCTCCCAGTCTCACACATGCCTCACACTGACTCAGGCCCCTGCAGATGTGCTCAGGCAGCACACACTCACAGTCAGGTGCTCTTGCTCTAGCTCACCTGCACCCACACCCACCCTCTTCCAGTCTCCTAAGGATTCAGAGTCCCAGCCCCACCCAGAACTGCCCTGGGCAGTGTGGGAATTTGTTCATCTGATAAGGGTGTCACCCCACCTGCTAACTGTGAAGATACTGAAAGCTGTGAGTTAATGCCCCCTCCCCAATCCAGCCAACCATCCCACAAAGCAGCAAGGAATGGAAGTAAGGGGGCATTGCTTCTGGTCCCCTGCTCCCCCCCCCCAACAGTGCCCCCTCTCTCTGCACTAGACTTCTCCCCTCCAACAACCACCCCCTCTAGTCCTTCGCCATTCTCCTTTGGGGCACAGCCTCCATACTGTAGTGGAGGTGGGGGTAGTACAGGACCCAGTCCCCCCCACCCCCCCAACTGGTGCTAGGGGTGTATTTTTGGCTATGGAGGATGTCCCTTCTGACATGCGGGGGGAGAAGTTGTCACATCTTTTTTTGAGTTGTAAATATTTTAGTACCAAGCAAAACACAAGTACTAGATTCAGGTTGATTTATTTGTTTGCTAGTTTTTTACACTGAGAATGGCCAATCTTTAGAGGAAGATAATCTGTGTCTGACGTGAATGTACAAACCGCAGCGTGTCTGTCCCTTCAGTCCCTCTGTGCAATAAAGAGTCGATATGCAGCTCCCAGGGTCGGACGCCATCCTTCCTACTGTGCTGGCTCAGGGGGCTGGAAATGGGACCCGATACCTTTTCCTGTTAAGAGGTGCTGACTGGGATCCAGCCCCAGGGAAGGGAGATTGGCTGACTCAGGGATGTTTGGCTCTGGGACAAGGAGGACATTTCCACAGAAACAAAACAAAGGGACTGGAAGGGACCTCAAAAGGTCATCTAGTCGATCACTCTGTGCAGAGGTAGGCCCAAGTATACATAAGTCATCCCTGACAGGTGTTTGTCTAACCTATTCTTACAATCTCCAGTGACAGGGATTCTGCAGCCTCCTAACCTGCTCCAGGGCCGAACTACCCTTTGAGTTAGAAATTTCCAACCTGAATGTCCCTTTCTGCAAACAAGGTCGATGACTTCTTGTCTTATCTTTGGTGGATGCAGAGAACAATTGCTCACCGTCCTCTTTATAGCAGTCCCTAAAGTTTTTGAAGACTGTTAGCAGGTCACCCTGAGGATTCTTTTCTCAAGATGATACCGGCCCAGTTTTCTGAACCTTTCCTCAGAGGGCAGGTTTTCTAGACCATTTATCATTTTTGTTGCCCTGTTCTGGATTCTCAACAGGTTGGCCAATTCTCTACTAAAGTGTTGGATGCAAATTTGGACACAGTGCTCCAGCTGAGGTCTCATCAGTGCCAAGTTACCTCTTCTGTCTTACAGCTCTCACTTTAATGCACCCAAGATTATTTACCTTTTTCTGGCTAGGGATTCCAATATTGCTTCTGCTAGGTCCTACCAACCTGAATACATCTAACTGATTTAAATATCCTTTAACCTGGCCTTTCCCTGTTTTGTTAGTGTTAATTGTAATGAGTATCTGGTGGCCATTAACCTTTTTAATGATGACTGGAGCAAACAAAACAGGGAGTAAAGACCTCACCCTTCTTGATGTCATCTGTTATTAGCTCTCTGTCCTTTCCCACTAAGCAGTGAACTTACACTCCCCATCTTTCTGTTGCTCCCAGTGTGTTTCTAGAACCTCTTCTTATTGCCTTTTATGCCTAAGGCCCTGCAAAAATTGCTTTGGTTTGGGGGTTTCTTTGTCTTTTAAAATCACAGCAGTGTCAAGGGGAAGAGTTTGAATTTCACTTGATATGCACAGCTGCCAGCTCCCCCTGCCCTCACACAGCCAATCTCACTTCCACCTCCCCACTGAGGCCTTGGGTGCTCGTGAAGGATGGGCAGATGGTGAGACACTCCTACTCCAGGGAGTAGTGGGGAGGAGGCCTAACCTCATGAGGGGAGAGCAGGGGAGGGGTCCTGCCCAGGCAGTGGGATGGGGAGAGGGCCCTGCCCTGAGAGAATCAGGGATGTGTGAGGGGGCCCTGTCCTGGCAGGAGGATTGGAGTGTTAGGGGGCCCTGTCCTGGCAGGGTAAGACCAGGTTTTGCTGCTCAGAGCATGAGCAGTTGTGTGAAGGGGGGCTCTCTCCCATCCTCCCGCCCTGATCCCCATCTGGGGCAGGGCCCCTGCACACCCTGGTTCTTGGTCCAACTGTTCTACTCCTTGCCAGCTGGTGCTGCAGTGTCTGTCCCTGGTCTGCTTGGGGGCCACTGTAGGTCAGGCCAGCCAGTGTTCCTCATTGGCGCACATTGGCAGGTGGCCAGTCAAGGAACAGCAACAGCATGGGCCAGACCTGAGGACAGAGCACCCTTAGCCTCCAGTACCTACCCTTACTCCCTCCCCAGCAGCCAAATTGATTTTGTCAACTGCCCCATTTCTGTCTCCCTGCTGCAAGAACCACCCCTTCTTGGCCTAATTTCCCCATTTCTGTGAACTCCTGATTTCCACGGGGTTTGATCTCTGTACCTTGCTAGGAGTAACTCATTTTGTGCTGTAGCCTTTCCGACATTGGCCCTACCTGCTGGTGCTGCTCTTTTCTACTAATTCGTAGCAGTTCAACCACATTTCCACCTTTTGTTAGATTCCTTTTTGATTTTCACATCATTAAAGAGCTTCTGACGGAGCTTTGTTGGCCTCTCACTTGTCTTCCTAGCATTCCTTCACATCAGGCTAGTTGGCTGTTGTGCCTTTAACATGGTCCCTTGGAGAACGTGCTAGCTCTCCTGAACTCTTGTTTCCCTTAGGTCTGAGTTTGTTGAGGTAAGTTTTTCTGAGGCCTATTGTCCTGACTCTGCTGCTCTCACCTCTTCCTTTCCTTACAGTTATGAAATTTTATCAGTTTTTGTTGGGATCACTTAACCCAAATTGCTTTCCACCTTTAGATGCCCCCATGGGTCACAATCACATCCCCAGGGCAGGTGACTTCTTCTTCCTTCAGAAACAAGACGTCTTCAACATGCTCCAAGAATTTATCAGCCATTTTGCCACAGTATTTTTTCAACAGTTGTCTGAGTGGTTAAAGTCTCCCATTGCTGCCTGATCTTGTATCTTGGAGATTGCTGGTGTTTGTTCTAGAAATGCCTCATCCAAGCCAACCCCTCGTCCTCCTGATTTAGTGGGCTATAGTCTTTCTCTCCTATGGTGGAGCATGAATTTTACAGAGTTCAGGAACCCATCTCTGAAGAGCCTGGAATTTGAAGAGCAGTTGGGCAGGTGTTTGGTGGACAACATGGAGCCAGAAGCAGCATTGTACAGGGGTGAGGCCTGGGCCAGGTGTCCGACTCCTGGTTTCTGTTGCCAGCTCTGCTGATCTATTTAGTCTGTGGGGCAGAGACTGTCTCTCATGGTGTATCTGTGCAGCATCCAGCATGATAGGAGCCTGATGTTGGTTGGGATCTGTGCACTGTTTGGCATGAGAGGGCTCCCCCACAGTTTTGGTCAAGGTCAATATAGCAACCACCCTGAAGAGGGCCCTGATCATGGTTGGAGTCTGTGCAGCACTGACCCAAGAGGGGGCCTGGATCACAGGCAGGAGTCTGTGTAATGCCCTTCGCTATGGGGGGCCCTTGAACTCAGTCAGAGTCAGGGTAGTGCCTGCCACGATGGTCAGGGTCTGTGAACTGGAAATTCTGTTGGTGGGACATGTTCTCCATCATATGCTGCCCACACTGGGCTGTGGAAGAAAAACACCCAGGAATTGGGGAGCAGTATTCATCTTTGTTGCATTTATGATGTATCACAAAGTTGGGAGCCGACAGCACAGGATGGGGGTTAATGCCAGACCAGCTGTGGAGACTGGGGGCGGTGCAGAATCTGACTGGTTGCATACAGAAACATGCCATCATTGGGACCTCACAGATCAGAACCACAACAGCATTGCAAAATGTGTCCACAGATACCCACAAACCCACACTGTATGCAAACCCACAGACACACCAGACATCCCCACAAACTGATGCAAGCTCACACCCTCCCCTCCCAGCATAGGCACCCCCCCAGCCCAGATGCACATCGCAGACAAACACCTCCCAGGCGGACACTCCCACTGCCTCATCCACACAATAACCTCAGCCCACCCTTTCCTAACACTTTTAACAGGCATTCCCCGCACCAGGCCTGGGCCTGCACAGAGCTGCCTTCTTAAGCAATGTCGTCATCCCACTGCAGCGTAGCGCTGCTCCTGTGCCACCCTGAGTGTGGCAGCACCACGTGGAGCTGGGTGGTGCTGGTGTGCGGTCTCTCTTTGCCCGTGGGTGGCCAGGGGTTTGAGCAGCACAGGGGAGTTGTGGCAAATAAAAAACCCACCCCACAGTGCTGTCTCTTCAAGGCAAACATCTCAGTTTTTGAGAAGAGCAAAGCCGCAAGGCGTCTGTCTGGTCCAAATCTGCCTAGTCCGAGAGTCTGTCCAATGTACAGCTGACACCAGTGCTCAGAGTTTTGAGGGAGTGTGCCCAGGGCTGGCCTGCCCTAAGCAAAGTGTTCTTTGAAAACAGGTCTTTGTTGTGCTCAGGTCTTCTGATAAAAATCTCTGTCACACAATAGGATTGCGGAGCGGTGGCAGAGCTGGGCGGGAGGGGGACCCAGGGCTGGGTTAGCAGGAGGCTGTGGGTCAGGATTGAGGGACACTGGCAGCGGTGGGGACAGGGAGGGAGCCCAGGGTTGGGGTAGGAGGGGGCTGTGGGTCAGGATTGAGGGACCCTGGCAGAGCTGACACTAGGGAGCCCAAAGCTAAATTAGTGGTGGCTGGTCAGCCCCCCCCTTGCCCCCAGAAAAGCTGGTGGAGACAAGTGTCCCCACTGGGCAGAACTGGGAGCCAGGACCTAGGCCCAGAACCCCCTCTTTTGAGAAGCAGAGGGGGGCTGTGGTTGGGGGGCAGTTGCCATGGAGATGCTGACTCTGTCTCAGCCCGGGCCCAGCCTGGTGCAGCAGCAGATGCCTGTGCAGGTCGCTGCGGCGCCGGAACCGCCTGGTGCAGTGGGTGCAGCTGAAGTCAGCCCGGTGGGAATCAGACCCAGCGCCCGGCTCGGGCCTCTGGTTCTCCTTGGTTTCCCCCTGCCCACGGGGCTTGTGCCAGCGCTGGTGGGAGGCCAGGTTGGCCAGGCAGCCAAAGGCCTTGGGGCACTGGGGGCAGCGGTACTCCACACGGGCCAGGCCGGAGCAGCCATGCCGTGCCAGTGAGAGTGGGTCTCCGTAGGTCTGGCGGCAGAGCTGGCACACTATGGCCCCCTGCCCTGAGGAGGAGGGGGGGGCTGCTGGCGGCAGGGGACAGGCCGCTGAAGTCCCACTTGTGCCAGGGGGGCAGCTCTGTGTGGAGGGCAGTGGTGTGGGGTAGACTACAGGCTGGTTGGCACCAAGGGGCTCAGGGGAGAGGGCTCGGGGCCGGTAGGAGACCGGACATGCCTTGTGGGTTCTCTTCACCAGGAAACCGCGGGGCATTGTGGGCACGGGATTGGGGGGGGGGAGCCTCCTTGATCTGCCTGAATCTTGGGGCCAGGTCTAGGGGCTCCCGCAGCCTGTAAGAATTTCGGTGTCAGTAATGGGGGCTCTCTCAGCCAGTCTAGCCCTCAGTTCTGGGGAGGGTCCCTTGGCCTGTTTGCACCTCAGTGCTGGTTCCGGGTCTCCCTCACCCTGTCCGCACCTTGATGCCCGTACAGGTGGCTCCTTCAACCCGTCTGCACTTCGATGCTGGTTCTGGGGGCTCCCTCAGTCCGTCTGCATCTCATTGCTGGTTCTGGGGGCTCCCTCAGCCCATCCACACCTCAGTGCCAGTTTTGGGGGCTCCCTCAGCCCATCTGCACCTCAATGCCGGTTCTGGGTCTCCCTCACTCTATCCGCACCTGGATGCTTGTTCTGGTGGCTCCTTCAACCCGTCTGCACTTTGATGCTGGTTCTGGGGGCTCCCTCAATCCGTCTGCATCTTGTTGCTGGTTCTGAGGGCTCCCTTGGCCTGTCCAGCCATCGGTGCCGGTTCTGGGGTTGGGGGTCTTCCAGCCTCAGCCGGTCCTCACTTCAGTTCCCGTGCTGGGTCTGCCTCAGCCTGTCCAGCCTTTGGTGCAGGTTGTAGGGGCTTCCTTGGGCTGCCTGAACCTCAGCCCCATCCTCATTCCCTTTAGCCTGTGTTTCCTCTGTGCCCAACATGCCCTGTATATAAAGCTCCCCACTCCTATTGTATAGCCCCACAGCTCCAGATGGTCAGGCTGGGGAAGCCAATAGCCATGAGGCTGGCAGCAGGGTTAGGTGATCCTCAGGGAGTGGAGGGGGTGCAGTGGCAGATGGCAGCTCTCCTCACACATGCCCCTTGCATGCACCAGGCACAAAAGGACCCCTATTATAGGCGAATGTGTCAGGGGGGTTCCAATGGATCTCCCCCCCCCCCCGAGAGTTGACACTGGGGCTGGACTGTGTTGTGGGGTGGGGGGGGAGGAGTGATTAACTCTTCAGTGCACTCCAGAGATACCCAAGGGGAAAGCAGGAATCTAGGGGAAGGAGGGAACGCCAGTTCAATTTCTACAGGGGAGGCGCTAGGCAGGCGGGGGGGGGGGGGGGTGGGGGGGGAGAGGGAAGGAATGGTTTATATACCTGGCTTATATCAAATTCAGATGTCCCATCCAGAGCAGGATCACCCCATAAGATTTTATTGCCCCATACACTCTGTGGATGTAGACTCAGTCCATCTCCCTGCCCCCCAACCTGGGTATGTCGGCTACTCCCCTGCAGTCTAGAATCTATGTGTCATTCAGTCACCCACACAGTCATTCATGTTCTCATTATGTTTTACATTACTATTTTACTTTTAAATCTACAGGATATATGTACAGCTGTTCTACTTCTGAAGTGTTTCTTGTTTGTTAACATTAGTTGTCTTTACTGACTTTTACTTTTGTTTTAGTTATTAGCTCTCCATTTTATTACTGTGCCCTACTGTATTTTTTCTTCCTCATGTATTCCCTTTTTATTTGGTTACTTTAATTTTTATTTTGTCACATATGTTCTATTGCTTTCCCAGTTGTGATACGGTTCTTATTTATTTAATTATCAGATTCTAAAATATATTTTATCGATTTTATTCTTGTATATATTAAATTTTATTAATTATCTACCCCCTCATTGCATTCATTATTTGTGTTATATTGATTAATTTTATTGTGCATTGCATTTTACAATTTAATATCATTTGGTTGATTATGTTGTTTTATAAGTAATCCATTATATTTTATTACTAGTTTTTCTTTCATTAATTATATTTATTGATATATTTAATAGGTATAATTATTTTTTCATTAACATAATAGTAATAATTATATCATTTTGTTATGAATTTTATCATTATTAATTAATAAAATTATTTTAGTATAAGTTTATTTGATGCTATTGTGCTCTATTGTTTGATAGGTCTATTTTACTATTGTTTTTATTTAAGTTTATTATATTTTAATATAATATTGTTATTAATATAATGTAATTATTATAATCAATAATCTGCATTTTATGCTTAATATGGTAAAAATGTATCCATTTATTTTGTTAATTTTGTAACTAGTCATTGAGACTATAATTGTGTATTCTTTTATTTTGTTAGCACTGTTTTAATTTATTTTATTTTATTTGTTTAAGTATATTTCTGTTCATATTTTATCATGTATGATTTGCAATGGGCTAAAACTTAATCATTTTATTAGAATCTTGATGAATTCTTCAGTTCTATTCATTCAGGTTGTTGTGTGGTTGTTATTTTATTGATTTCATTACCATGTTTTCAGTTCCCTGTTACTTCTTCTCTGGATCCCTCAGCACAGCTTCACAGCAAAGGATCATTTCCCCATTCTCAGTTCATGACTGGTTCTGGATGATCCTATTAATCCTGACCTCTTGTTTCTATGCTACCCTTAGAGAAATCCTTTCACACAGAAAGGTAGGGTTCCCTCACACCTATATACATACTATTTGCCTGTGGGACGCATTGCCACCAGATTTCCATGGAGCCATTATTATAAGAAAGAAAGAAAGAAAGAAAGAAAGAAAGAAAGAAAGAAAGAAAGAAAG
>ML685770.1:90992-124157 GCA_007922175.1 Pelusios castaneus | reverse complement strand
TTCGCTCCTCCCCCCCCCCCCCCGCCACCCCTGCCCTGTCCAGCCAGGAGCCAGATCAGCAGCTCAGTCAAGAGAGAGCTGGAGGGGTGAAACAGACAAGAAAGAGCTGATGTAAGGGACACAGTGCCTACATTTTCCAGAGGGAGAGCTGTGTTAGACTGTACAGCAAAAACAATGAGAGTCCTGTGATACCTTAAAGATTAAGAAATTTCTTTGGGTATAAGCTTTTGTGGGCTCCAACCCACTTCGATGCATCTGACAAAGTGGGTTGGAGCCCATGTTAGTCTTTGAGTGCGTCTACACTTACAAAGTAAGTCGACTTAATTTAATCTGCGTCTACACTACATTTTCCTTAAATCGACTTAAGCAGCAGCTTAAGTCAACTTAAGGAAAATTAAAGTCGATTTTATAAAACCTCATTTAAAGATGACTTTACTGGCTAAGTCGACTTTATTAAGTCAGCGTAGCCAGTGTTGACACAGATTAGCCCTAAATCGACTTTAAGTCGATTTAAAGGGCTTCAGGGCTCCACCACTGCCCTCCCTGCCAGGGTGGCTGGCACAGGCATGCCCCCCCACAGGGCAGGACAGAGCCCACCCTGCTCCTATGCCCTGCCAGTGTCCCTGTCCTGCTCAGCCCCCATTGTACCCAGGTAGAACGGGGCAAATGCTGAGCCCCCTGGCACTTGGCAAGGGGTGCCCCCCTTGCCACCGTGGACCAGTCCCAGGTCCACCTAGCTCCTACAAGTCAACTTAGGCGTCCGGTGTGGATGCTCTAAGTCCATTTGGCAGGGTCCCCTTTAAGCCAACTTAATTTTTGAGTGTAGACATGCTAAGTCGACTTAAATTAACAAGTGTAGACATAGCCACAGATGCCACAGGACTCTCATTGTTTTTAGTGTCTATATTCACGCTGCGTCACCCGAGCTAGGCTGACATAACCTACATTTTTCCTTGAGGTGGTTTTATTTTGTTGGGAAAAAAATAACAGCTGTTTTGTCAGTGGAAGGGGAAGGTGCTGGTGTTTGCAGTGTGAACACCAGCACTGGCTTGTTGGAAAAAGTCGTCTTCAGTTGACCAAGCAGCCTAGTGTAGACTGGACACACATACGTAGGTTTCCAAGGCCCTTGCTGTAATTTTTATTTTTTCTGATTCCCCTCCCTGCCCCCATTTGTAGGGCCCTACCGATTTTACGGCCATTAAAAACACGTCACGAACTGTGAAATCTGCTGCCTCCGCCCCTGCCCTATTGTTGGGTGTTTCTGCTCTTGGGGCTTCTACCCCATGGCTCCTTCCAGGAGTTCTGCCCCACCAGGTGCTGCCTGGATTTGGGGTGTCCATTTTTCCAGATAGGCCAGGGGCCCTGAGCACTGGTTGGGACTAACAACTAGGAGTAACTTACCCATTAGCCCCTTTTGGGTCAGGATCCTCATGAAATTCCACGTATAATCATGTGAAATGACCCAATCTTAAAACCCTTTGGCTGTGAAACTGCTGGACATGGCCTGTGAATTTGGTGCGCCCCCTACCCATTTGTGATGTTCAGTGTATCACTTCTAGCATAAATGCAATAACCCTTTCTTTTTTCACAATGAGCAGCTAATCGCCTGTTCCTTCAGCAGCGTTTATCTTTTTTTTTTAAATAGAACGAGCCTGTCTCCAGCACCCCTTTTATTAACAGGTTTGGGGGCTCCGGAGCTTGTTTTGCTTCAATTATCACCACCGTTTCTCCGCTTATCCCTGCTCTTTCTATGCAATGGTCATAGAAACGCTTGCCCCTGCACTGACCACCTTGTTTTGCCTGGCCAAATATTTGCTACATGCCCACCCCATTGGCCCTTATAACACTTTAGGGAAGTGGGGGATATACAGCTTGGTTTTAAACTCTACTGTTTCTTTCTCAGGCAAATTCCCTCCCTTAAATTAATCAGCACTGCTGTTGATGACTGCTTTCTCCTCCACTAATTTACTCTACAAATTTACTAATTAGTTGCTTGTTTAGCACCTTTGTCTTCTCCTGTGCTTTTTTTTGTTTTTTTTTTAAAAATCACACCATGACACTTCATGTATATACCCTCTTTCTCGCCCTCAAATATGCTGGTAGATGGCAATTTACTTTAATTTTTCCAAGTGCTTTAGTTTTGTTTACCAGCCAGTCCCTTTGTTTTACATTCGGCTGAAAGAGCATCCAGCTCTTGGTTTCTGCTATAGTTCCTGTGCTTTTTCGTCAGCTATTTTTCACAGCACTAACATCACCTAAATTTATTTCTGTGGTGAGCAAGCGTATTGTTAGAACATTTTGGTTTATTGCCAACATTGGATGGGGTATTTTTTGTTTTGATTTTTGCTGATTTCAGCATAATTGAATACTGCTTCTACTTTTTCTCTCCCCCCCCCCCCATCATGATGTGCCAGTAGAGCTCTCTCTGAAGCTGCTGTGAGGCGGTGTTGTGAGCTCAGGCAGGCTGGTGGCTCTTTGAGAATAGTTTTTGTTAAATAAGGTATTTATTGGGTTTAATGTTTTTATTGCAGAGGGGCACATTTCCTCCCCACCTAAGCTATGGCAGGGGACTTTTTACTTCTGTCTTTCCATAGCAAGAGAGGACTGGGAGTCAGTCCTGTTCCTGTAAAAAATTGCAATGTTACTTCCTCGGGGTAGGTTATGTTTGATTAATTACTGCAGGGTTGGGAGGGGGGTGGTCTACTTCAAGAGTGCTGTGACATTCAACATGCCATTGAAGAGTACCTCTGTAAAAGTAGTGAGGCTGAAGAATGGGCTGCTCCCTTTCCACGGTCAAACACTGGTTTTCTTTCCCTCTAGTCCAGCAAGAGACTCCAGGGCTAGTGTGCTCCGACTGAGCTCCAACCTCACGCACTCCCCTGTTAGAAGATCCCTGCAGCCCCACGCTGTATAAGAGGCCTGGATGGATCCCCGGGTGCAGCTCCCCGCCTGCATTAACTTTGTTGCACTGGGGGGGGGGCGCAGGCCAGCAGCCAAGATGTTCAGAGCTCCTAGACCCCGACACCCAGGCGGTGCGGAGCGACGCCCTTTGCTGCCCTCTGGCGGCTCTCGTTTGCCGCCGAAGAGGCGCGAGGTGCAAGGCGCATGCGACTTAGAAAGGGACGCCCCCCCCCAGGCGGCGACACGCTCTGTTCGTATTGGTCAGGCGACGGCCAATGGGGCGCACGGGCGGGGTATAAAGCCGGAAGCGGCCTGAAAGCGGATGGCAATGGGACGCCACTGGTGTTGGAGTGGAGCGGTGGTTAAAGCTTTAGTTACCAGCACCCTCCCATGTCCTCTAAGCTATTTCTGGCAGTTCTGTTTGCTAAAGACCCTTGCTCTGTGTGTGCACTTAGTCAATCAAATAAGCCCAACTTCAGGCCAAAACCATATAGTCTCATCTCTTTATTTCAAACTAAAGTACAAATAGTGCAAATACCCAGGACACAAGGAATGGCCACTTGTACATGGCATTGGCAAGGCACTTGTATTACAACACACACACATGCATCCCACACAAATAAATAGCCCCATCCTTGTCTTCCCCCCCCCCCAGGCTGTTTTCTTACAACCTGTCTCCTGAAGTAGGGCCAGAATAACAGGAACTGTACAAAGGGCAGGGTGCTGAGGTAAGAGCTGGGAAGCCTTTGGCATCTACGAGCCCTTTAAGAGGCAGGCTGACAGACGGTATGTGGTAAGGCCCAGGCAGCATGGCTCTTAGCTGATGCAGCACTTATCTTTGCGGCTGTACTTGCGTCTTCGCAGTTCCAAGCCTTGCTGCAGCCGAGCATCCTCCTCCAGGGCTCTGTGGGGGTAGAGTGAGCTAAGCCTTTGGCCGCCATGGAGTGTCTGGACCTAGACCAACCCTAAATGGTGCCCACCACAAAGAGAGAGAGGCGGCCTTTGGCTATTGGGGGCCCTACGCAAAGGCCCATTGTGAGGCCCCACTATAGGCCTGCGGGGCACTCTCTGTGAGCCTGCCTCCCCCACCACTCTGGCCCCAGCTCCCCACACATGGCCCTGGTCCTGGCCCCTTGGGCCAGCTTCTCCTCCTGCTGCGGACCAAGGCAGATGTGACTTTCGGGGTAGGCGATGGGGCCCCTTGCAGCTCAGGGCCCGAGGCGTGCGCCTGCTTTGCCTACCCCAAAAGCCGCCTCTGAACACAGACTCACATTCTTTCCTTGATGTCCAGGTCTCGCACCAGCTCATCCCTCTGGTTCACCAGTGAAACCAGTTCCTGGAGTAGGAGCTGCTCCCGCCTCTTCTGGGCTTCAGTCTTGAGCCAGTCTGGAGGAGTGGGAGGAAAGCTCAGCTGCGAGCACCACTGAGAAAAGGCAGGCCCCTGTAGCCTTCTAAGCCAGTGGTTTTCAAAGCACTGGGTTGTGGCCCCTGCGCCACAGGATAGTAGCTGGCGCCCTTCCAAATCTGTTGCTGCTACGGTTCCCAAGAGGGAAAGCAGTGGTGGCAATCAGCAAATCTCCTGCTGCTGCTACAACCCACTCCCTCCCCACCCCCCCCAGCGGCAGTGGTGGCAGGAAATTTAAAAGGATCCTGTGCCTCTGCTATCAGGGGTGTTGGGACAGGAGCACCAGCTTCCTGGGGTGCCCTGAACCCCTCACCCACCCAGGGGCAGGTAGCTGCTCCAGGGCCACGGCTTGTTCCCCAGCCCCACTGGGGAGGTAGCAGTGGTGACTGGTGTCCTTTCAAATTTCCTGCCGCTCCTACATCTGTTCCCATGCACACCTCAGAGAGCTGCCGCTCTGGGCTTGTGCCTGGGGAGCCCCCCCCCCCCCCCAGCTGCTGCTGCCAAATTTTCAGGCAAGGGCCTCTTTTTTTCAGCTGAGGGGTCAGGAGCTGGGTTCTTAGGGGAAAAAAAATTTAAAAACCACTGTTCTAAGCTCCCCTGTGCCCTTTGCTCTTACCTTCAATAGCCAGCATGGCTCTCAGCTCCCGGCTCAATAGCTCAAATCGCCTCTCCAGGTCCTGCTCCTCCACCCTGGGGGAGAGATGGAGGGTACTCCGTTACCTTGCCTTTCCCCAAATGGTGCGACTCATCACCACCCTGTGCCCCCAAGGGTCACTCACAAGAGCTGCAGCTGGTCCTGGCGCCGGATCAGTGCATTCTTCTTATTGACCAGTGTGAACCACTCCTGAATCAGCTCCTCCTCCTTGATCCGATTGGTGCCTGCAAGGGGTTGGGGGAGAAAGAGCACACTACAGAGGGCGTGCACTTGTGCCTAGGATGGGATCAGGGTCACTCACCCACCAGGGAGGTCTCTAACATTTATCTCTGGGTGGGGGAGGAGGTAGGCTCCCCTCTCCACAGCTGCATCCCCAGGATAAGCTGCCACCCAGAGGCCATGATTGAGGGGACCATGGACCAGCGGCTGATCACTGGTCCCAGCATTTGCAGGGTGTAGCACAGCACCTGATGCCATGAGGCAGCGCAGCTCCTTCTCCACCACGGCTGCCCGGCTGTCAATCTGCTTCTGCTCATTCTCCAGCGCCTGCAGCTCCGCTACCACATACTGGCTGGTGTCTTGGAAGCGCTGCCAGGGAGATGGGAGATCAAACCCAGCACCCTCTGTGTCCCACTCCCTAATTCGCCCACAATTACCCATCCTTACCGGAACCTCCTCATCTGTGCTGCTGGGCTCCTGGGTGGTGGCACTGCCGGAAAGGGCCACCTCTGGAGGAAGGAGACAGCAGGGGGCAGTTAGATGGGGGATGCTAGAGTGAGTTATACCCTGGCACTGGAACAATAGTGCTGACAGACAAAGGTACAGCAGGGGGACAGATCCACCTGAGCAGGGAGGGCAGCTGCTGCAGATCAAGGGCTGTGTTGTGAACAAATCAGGCCTTTGCAATGGCCGAAATACAAAGGGGCAGGGCCATTCCCTCCCCAGGTCTGTAACACAAGAACGGCTCTGGAGGGCCATTGGCTGGTGGGTGACAGTGGCCAGGAAGGAGGAACAAGTTCCCAGCTTGGCTGCCACTCCCAGGTCTCCTGGGACCAGTGGAGGCAGCCTCACACTCTAATACTGAGGGCCCAGACTGGGCCAGAGAGAAGGACCCACATGACATCCCCACCACAGGTTAGGGTCATCCAGACCAAGGGGCTGTGGCACTGATCATCTTGACTCCATAAACTTATCTAGTTTATTTTTAACACGAATATTTTTCACCACCACAACATTCTGTGGCAATGAGTACCACAGAATAGTGCACCATGTAAAAATATTTCCTCTTGACTGTATTAAAACTATCGCCTAGCCATTTCATGGGGCAACCACGGGAAAGGGCAAGGAAAAGTTCTCTAGTCAGCACCAGTCATGATCATGTAGACCGCTATCCTTGCTGGTGGATTCTCTGTATTTTAAAGTCTTTAAATTATGATTTGAGAACTTTCATAACTCAATCATAGGCGAAAGGTTCATTACAGGAGTGAGTGGGTGAGGTTCTGTGACCTGCACTGTGCGGGAGGTCAGACTAGATGGTCATATTGGTCCCTTCTGACCTTAGAGTCTGTGAGTCTATCCTATCCCCCCGTTTATTCGTCACTTTTCCAAGCGGAACAGCCTAATCTTTTCAGCCTTTGAATGTAGAATAAGCAGGCTGAGAGCTTCGGATTTCCCACACTGAACCTGGGGTAAATCTGTAGCATTGTGCAGCGTCTGTAAATACCTTGGCCTTGCTGCTGCAGTGTGTCAAAATTAGCACAACAACCTGCTCCCCCTTAGGGATCCATCTTGCCCTCAAACCTGATGGTGCTACAGATGCCAAGACCCTACAGAAACCCTGGGCTCACCTGGGGGCTGCTGAGTCCTGGCAGAAACAGAGAGTCCCATCTTGGGTGTCATGCCTTCATGCTCATCCTGGTGGGGGAGGTGGAAAAAAGGGAAGGAGGAGGTTACAATCATAAACCAGCACCCATGAGAGACCCTACAATAACAAACTAGTCCATACAGCCCCAAGAGACCCTACAATAATAAATGACTAGGGTTATACATGCTATTTTGTTACTGTCAGGTCCCATGGGGCTACATGCACTGGTTTGTTATTTTAGGGGGTCCCAGGAGGCAGGGGCTCAACAAATGAGTGCACTCAGATCCTATAATAAGAAATCAGTGCCCTGGAGAAACCCTACAATAACTGAACACCCTCACATTCCCCCACTCACCGCTCCCAACCAGTCAGACCTCCTCTGTGGTGCCTCCCCGGCGGGGCTGCCCACCTCCCCCTCGTCCATCGACAGAGACTCGCTCTTGAGCCGCGAGCGCCGCTTCTTGAGCAGGTCTGCATCACGCACGTGGGAGAAGCCCGACTTGCTGCCACAGGAGCGCGGCGGGGCCACCGGGCCCTGGCTGCCTGTAGACATTGAGCGCTGCAGGGATCGCTCCGCCTGAGCCGGTGCCTCCCCATTCCGCACAGACAGACGCTTCAGCCGCGGAGGGGGCACCAGCTTCTCGCCATTGTGGGCCGGCTCCTTCCCAGCATCCTCTGGGGCAGGAGGCTCTGCTGCTGGGTGTTTGGCCGGTTGGCATGTGGTGCCATTGACCAGTCCTTTCACACCATCCTTTGTAGCTTCGCTCCCTCCATCCTTTCGGGTGGGTGGCTCTGCCTCTGGACTCATGGTTGTAGCACCATTGACAGACATCCTCCCAGCATCCTTTGTGACAAGGGGCTCCACCTCTGGTTTCACAGCTGTTTGGGATGTGGCACCATTTACAGTCACTTTCCCAGCATCCTTTACATTCCCTGCCTTGGCATCAGTCCCAGCATCCTTTGCGGCGGTGAGTTCTGCCTCCAGTTTCTTGGCCAATTCTGTTCCTCCTGTCACAGCTTTGTTGGCTGCTACCTTCCCATCATCCCTTGCAGAAGAGGGAGCACACTCAGGCTCCTCAGGCCCCCTGGCCTCACTCTGGAAGTGCTCAGCATAGAAGCGGGCGGGATCGATGGAGAATGCTGAGTCCGAATCAAACTTGCCCACTTTGTAGGTGCTCTGGCTGCTGTGGTTGGCGATCTGCACCACATTCAGCTCCTGCCCCGTGAAGAAGGCCCGGATCTGGCACAGGTAGGTCATGACAATCAGCTTGTCTGGCACCGCCAAGAACACCATGTCGGCCGGCTCCAGCACCCGCGAGATGCCCAGGGAGGCAAAACCATCATAGGCCTGGGGAGGGAACAAATGGGGGTGACTATTTAACCCCAACATCCCCCTGATATAGGGATAGAACACAGGAGTCATGACTCCCAGTGGTTGTCCCCCATGCCCCGTGAGCTCTGACCGTCAGGAGCCACTGTAGCCTATACTCCCATGGTGGGAAGTTCCTACAGGGCTGTGGGGAAGTCTCCCCATTCTCTCAAGGGAGGGGACTCCTGCCATGAGGAAGAGCCAGGTAACAGTAACTGGGGATTCGATCATAAGAAATAGAGACAGCTGGATTTGCAATTGCGGGGAAAGAACACGGTGAGGTGACCCACCTGCCAGGTGTGGAGGTTATGGAGATCTTGAGACGTCTAGACAGACTCATGTGTTGTGCTGGGGAGAAGCCAATGTTAATGGTACAGGCATACCAATGACATAGGGAAAGGTGGGAGAGAAGACCAAGAGACCAGTTTAGGTGAGAGATGTCAATAAAGTCCAGGTGGGAACTGAAGAGAGTCAGTCACATGAAAAATTGTCCCATTCAGTTACATCAGATGAAGGCAGATGAGTGAATATTTCTAAGTGTTCGTGTACAGATGCCAGACATGAAGATGGGCAAACGTAATATACCAGGCATCACCGAAACTTGGTGGAACGATGCTAATCAATGGGACATGGCAACACAACACCAGGGTACAAAATGTATTGGAAAGACAGAGTAGGTCATGCTGGGGAGGGAGTGGCGCTGTGTGTAAAAGAAAGCAGCGTGTCAAAGACAGGGAAAATCTTAAATGAACCAACGCGTCCAGGCATGAAGATTCTGAGTTAAATTCCATGGTTGACTATACGGGTATAGCAGTGGGAACACAATACAGATCACCTGACCAGGCCAGTAACTCCACACTGCTCAGGGAGATTAGAGAAAACAATGCTCAGTAATAACGGGGATTTCAACTACCCCATATTGACTGGCAACATGTCACCTCAGGATGGGGTGCAGAGAGAAAGTTTCTAAGCACCGTTAATGACAGCAGTTAGTCCTGGAACCCACAACGGGAGAGACAATTCTTGACTGAGTCCTAAGTGGAGCACCTATTCTGGTCCAAAAGGTGAATAGAGCCGAACCGCTTGGTAACAATGACCATAATGTAATTCAATTTAACATCCTTGTAGCAGGGGAGGAGGAATACAAAAGAAACCCACCACAGCAGCATCTGACTTAAGAAAAGGGAACCAACACAAAAAATGAGGACACTATTTAAACGGAAACAAAAAGGAACAGCCACAGTGACATACCTGCAAGCCACATGGAAACTTTTAAAAAACACCATCATAGAGGTGCAAACAAAATGCTTACCCCTCACCAGTAGTTCCCAACCTGTGGCCTGGGGGCCAAAAGTGGCCCAGGGTTCCCCTTCTGCTGGCTGCAGAAGGGAACCATTACCTAAGGACCCAGGTTTTTGCAGGACTAAAAGGCAAGGTACAGGCTCCTTGCTGAAGCCAAGGGACTGGGAGATCAATGCTCCCCTCCCTCTGTCTGTAACAAGGAGCACAGCAAAGTGCTCTGCCTAGAGGTCTATAGGCCCTGGGGTCTCTGCTGGAGCCAGATGGAAGGGAGCACTGATCTTCCATCCCCCTGGCTGCAGAAGGGAGCCACTGCCTAGGGACCCTGGTGGAGTGCACAAGATTAAAGGATGCGTGCAGTTTCCTTGCTGCAGCCAGGGAGACAGGAGATCAGTGAGGAGGCAGCCTCCTTACTGAACTCCATCCAGCTGGGTGCAGGGGTGGGGATCCTGCTGACAGAGACTGGTGGCCCTTCAGGGTTGTAGAAATGACATTTACGGCCTCAAGCCAAAAAGTTTGGGAACCACTGCCCCACACAATAATCATTTATAAAACAAAAGTGTGGCTGTGGCTAAACAACAGAGTAAAAGAGCCCGAAAGACATCTTTTCAAAACTAGAAGTCAAATCCTAATGAGGAAAATAGAAAGGAGCATAAACTCTAGCAAGTCACGTGTAAAGTATAATTGGGCAGACCAAAGAGGAATTTGAAGAGCAACTAGCCAAAGACATAAAACCTAAGAGTAACATTTTTTAAGTACATCAGAAACAGGAAGCAACCAATCAATCAATCAATCAATCAATCAATCAATCAATCAATCAATCAGTAGGGCACTGGACAACCTATGTGCTAAAGAAGCTCTTGAGGAAGACTAGGCCAGTGCAAAGAAGCTAAATTAATTCTTTCCATCAGTCTTCACGGCAGAAGATGGAAGAAAGATTCCCAAATCTGAGCAGTTCTTTTTAGATGACATATATGAGGAACTGGCCCAACTTTAGGGGTCATTAGAGGTTTTGGACCATACTGATAAATTAAATAGCAAGAAGTCACCAGGACCAGATGCTATGCACCCAAGAGTTCTGAAGGAAGTCAAATATCAAATTGCAGAACTACTAACTGGGGTATGTAACCTAGCATTTAAATCAGCATCTGGACCTGATGTCTGGAGGATAGCTAATGTAACACTGATATTTTTAAAAGGCTCCAGACGTGATCCTGACAACTACAAGGCAGACAGCTTAACCTCAGTATCAGGCAAATTGATTGAAAGTATAGCAAAGAACAGAATTATCAGAGACATACATGAACACAATTTGTTGTGGAAGAGTCAACACAACTTTTGTAAAGGGAAATCATGCCTCACCAATCTATTAGAATTCTTTAAGGGGGTCAAAAATGTCATCAAGGATGATCCAATGGACTTTCAGAAAGCCTTTGACAAGGTCCCTCACCGAAAGCTCTTAAGCAAAATAAGCAGTCATGGGATAAGAGGGAAGGTCCTTTACTGGATCAGTAACTAGTTAAAAGAAAGGGTAGGGATAGATGGTCAGTTTTCACAGTGGAGAGAGGTAAATAGTGGGGGGTCTTCCAAGGATCTGTACTGGGACCAATGCTGTTCAATGCATTCATGAAAGATCTGGAAAAAGGAATAAACAGTGAGGTGGCAAAGTTTGCAGATGATGCAAAATTACTCAAGTTTATTAAGTCCAAAGCAGACTGTGAACCGTTACAAAGGGATCTCCCAAAACTGGGTGACTGGGCACAAAATGGCACATAAAATTCAGTGTTGATAAATGCTAAGTAATGCACATTGGAAAACATACTCCCAACCACAGATGGAAAATGATGGGGTCTAAATTAGTTGTTACCACTTAAGAAAGACATCTTGGAGTCATCATAGAGAGTTTTCTGAAAACATACGCTGAGTGTGCAGCAGCGGTCAAAAAAAGCTAACAGATTACAATACGCTCACATCTGGTTGCCACATCTCAAAAAAAAAAAAAAAAAAAAGCTTTGGGAAAGGTTTAAAAAAGAGCAGCAAAAATGATCCTGGGGATGGAACAGCTTCCAAATGAGGAGAGATTAAAAAGATTGGGACTGCACATCTTAGATCAGAGACAACTAATGGGGGATATGGTAGAGGTCTATAAGATCATGAATGGTGTGAAAAAAGCAAATAAGGAAGTGTTATTTGCCCCTTCACATAACTCAAGAACCTGGGTGGGGTGGGGCGTCAGGAGGTGGTTGGGCCATCCAATGAAATCAATAGGCAACAGGTTTAAAACAAACACGAAGTCCTATGTCACACAACACACAACTAACCCATAGAACTCCTTGCCAGAAACTGCTGTGAAGGTCAAAACCATAACAGGACTCAAAGGTTTATGTACGTTCATTGAGGATCGATCCATCAATACCTATTAGCCAAAAAGGTCAGGGAGTCAACCCCATGCTCTGGGTGTCCCTAAACCTCTGACGGCCAGAAGCTAGGACTGGACAACACGGATGGATCAATTAAGAACGGTCATGCTGGGTCAGATCAATGGTCCACCCAGCCCAGTATCCTGTCTTCCAACGAATCCAGGTGCTTCAGAGTGAAAATTACCCGTGATAAATTGTCTGCTTCTGTTCATTGCCTCTGAAACATCTGGCACCAGCCACTGTTGGAAGACAGGATACTGGGTAGATGAGTCTGGATGTTCTTACATTCTCCTTCCCGCCCACCTGCCAAGGTCTCCAACTTACCAGCTTGTTATTCTGTTTGATAGCAAGAGGGTCCAGGGCTTCATAGTTGCTGGAGGACAGACAGACGTGACAAACTAGATCCTGCTCAATGAATGAGGTCTCCAGAGCTCCGCCCTCCACCCACCCATATCTCCATCCCCACCCCCACTTGCCTCTCAGACTCCCCCTCCATATGTAGGCAAGGCCTCCACCCCAACACACACCTCTGCTTGTGCCCCTCCATCCTGACCTGCAGCCCCAGCCCCAGGCTCCCCCACAGTCTCCCCACCCAACCTGACTGGCAGCTCCAGGACTCACACTTTCTCTGGATGGAAGTGGTGCAGGATGGCACAGAATGCCAGGCCGTTGCGCCAAGAGGTGGTGAAGTTGGTGACCCGGACACCGCGGTAGCCAGCCGTGACATCCTGGCACCATTCCAACAGCGACTGGCTGCAGCTGACCAGGCCCGGACTGGCTGCTGGGGGCTCCTTCTAGGGGATCAGAAATGGGTGGGGTGGTATTTGGGTCACTCCCCACCAGTCAAAGCAGCCCCACTGGCACTGGCCATCCCTGCAGCCCCCAGCCACACTGCCCCCCTGCCCTCACTGAGGGGCCATGGGGTTTTCCCATTCTCCTGCCTGCATAAACCCCTCCCACAGTCAGGCATCCCCAACACCCACAATCACCGAGCCACCCCCTTGCTCCACAGGAGCCAGGGGAGAAGGTATGGGCCTGTAGGGCAAGAAAGACCCAGCCGGGTTCTGGCTATTGCACCCTCCCCTTTCCCCCTGCTAGGCAAGGGCCTTCCGCTGGTGGGGCTGTGCCCCAAGCTTGCTGGCCACTGGCATCTGGCCCTCCCCATGCAGCAGGGCAAGCAGCGTGGGTCTGTTGGCCACACAGCAAGGGGGAGGGGTTAGAGATGGGGCTGCAGGCCCGGGGGTCCATTGCCAAGTGTTAGCCCCAACCCCAATTTAAGGGAAGGAACCTGCTTCCTCATCCCAGCTTTGAGTTTATCCCTGCAGCAATGCTGTGGGTGCATCCATCCATCCCTCCCCATCAAGCCATAGGATTAGCTGGAAGCACGGGCAGGCAGCCATGGCAGGGCTGGGGGCACAAGCATCCGCCGTCCCTACCTGGGCCACCCCCTGCCCTACGCTATCCCGGGCAGCACTGCTGGGTGGGGGAGATGGCTCCCGCCCGGATGCCTGGGTCCCCTCGCTGGATGATGGGCTGGCGCTCCTCTCCCGGGCAGAGTGGGTGGGCGGGAGGCTCAGGGTGAGGCGGCACTGTGAGACGTAGGGCTCAGCAAAGGGGGATGGGGGGCCCGGGATGGGCACGTCCTGGGGGGGTGTCAGGGTGAGGGCTGAGGCCCGTCTGCTGCTCCTTTCCGGGGTGGTGCGGCCGGCCAGCTGGACTGTGCAGAGCCCTGATGGCCATGTTTCCACGGGGCCCCCTGCCCCTCTGGCATCCTCCTTGCTGGGCAGGGACCCCACAGCCTCTTCCAGCCCAGCCCACTCCAGCAGGGACTCAGCTGCACTAGGGGTGGCATTGCTGGGCACTTTGCCGTCGGCTCCCAGGCTCTCCACGGTGCCCTGCGGCTGGGTTGGGGCCTCTGCAGATGGAGCATCTGCTGCTACTGACTGTTCCACACCTCCATACGGCTTGCCAGCCACCTCTCCTCCTGTCTCCTCCAGCATGCCCCTTTCCGGCTGGGATGGAATTGTCCCCCCCAGTCCCTCTCCTACTCCTGCCTCCATCACACTGCTGGGCAACCCCCCAGCACCCTTGCCAACCACATCCTCTGACCGACACCTCCATGGCTTGGGGGGGCCCACCACATTGGGTGCATCTCCTGCCCCCTCAGCATCCTGCCCAGCTGATCCCTCTGCTCTCTGCCTCTCCGGCTGAGATGGCACTCCGGGATCCTCTCCTGCTGCCCCGTCCTGGTCCTGTGGCGTCATTGTGGGAGCTGGGCCTGATGCTGGACTTGGCCTGCCTCCTTGCCCAGATGCCTCTTCTGTTGCCAGCTCTGACCTTTGCCTCTCCAGAAAAGGCACAACGTCTGTTATGCATGGAGCAGCATCCCCACATGGCTTCCTGTCTGCCCCACAGCTTTCCTGTTCCACTGGCTCCTCCATCCTGCCCCTCTGCAGCTGGCCTGGGATCACCCCCAGGCTGCCTGCCTCCATCACTTCTCCAGAGACCCTTCTGGCCCCCTCACCCACTACATCCTCTGACCGACACCGCCATGGCTTTGGGGGGACCACCAGAGAGGTCCCCCCCTCCACACCAGCCCTCACAATATCATTCCCAGCTGCCTCCTCTGCTCTCTGCCTCTCCAGATGGGATCCCACCCTGGGACCCTCTCCCGCCGCCCTGCCCCATTTCTGTTTGCAGGGCACCACAGCAGGAGCCTCAGCACCCCTGACACTTGGCCGACCAGTGGCATCTGCTACCACCACCTCCTCTCCCTGCCTGCCCCCCGGCACAGGGGGCAGCCCCACCACACAAGACACAGCCAGTAGTGCAGCAGCAGAGGGCACCCCGGCCCCCAAGTCCCTCCTTGCCAGGCCGATGCCCTCCCCAGAAACAACGGCAGTTCCTGGTGCATCCTCATCAAGGTACATCACTACAGAGAGTCCCGGAGACATGGAGCGGGCCCGCCTGTCCCTCCGGGGCCAGGGCAGTGGCTTCAGCTGGGCTGTCAGTTCCGCTGACCTAGGCCGGCCCCTGGCGGGCACCACTGGCACAGGCAGAGAGGCTGTGGCTTGAGGACCCTTCTCTGACTTGGCTGTTCCCAGTTTTTGCTGGGCGGGAAGTGGCTTGGTTTCCCATCGGCGTCTCTGGACAGGGGGTACCTCAGGGGATGGAGTCGTGGGTGCAGCAGGTTCCATCGGGAGGGATTTCTTCCGGCGCAGGGCAGGGACAGGGCTCTGTGTCTCCACCCGCGGCATCCAGATATCACTGGGCCTGGAAGGAGGGACAATGGGGAGAGAAGGGCGCTCAGTCTCATCCCAAGCTGCCTCCCGGGTGGATTTCTCATCTGCCCAAATTGACAAGCTGCATCTTCTCGGCACTGAGACTGGAAGGTTCAGCAACGGAAGCCAGGTGTCTGATCCCCCTCTGCTCTAACCACTCCCGCCCCAGGCCCAGGGAGGGAACCCAGGAGTCCTGGCTCCCAGTCACCCCCGCTATCTCCAAACTCCAGTCCTTGAAATATTGCAAACCTGCCCATAGCACAGGAGTTCCTCAGCAGAGGAGTAACTTTAGAATATTGCAGCCAGCCAGTCCCCAGCCCTGGGACCAGATCACAGCCAGCACCCCCTAGCGGGAATAGGCCCCATATCCTTTCCTTGCCCCACCCCCAAAGCTTCCTCCTCTGTTAATCTGAAGGGCTCAGGGAGAAGCAGTTTCCTACAGTGCCAGCTGCATCCCTGCCCCGCCCCCATGCCACTGGAAGGGGCAGAGCTGGCAGCCTGGCCTCCAGCTCCTTTCCTTGGCGGGAGAAGTGCAGCTTCCTCTTGTGTGTGTGGGGGGGGCTGGCACCCACGTTTCTCCCTGAATGGGGGAGGGGAGGAGACAAAACTCCCCAGGGCAGAAGTGAAACCTACATGAGATGGCTGCTGCGCTAATCCACAATGAGCTGGGCAGGCACTAGCCTTTCCCCACCACAGAGATGCCACCCACGCCCCTGTGCCCCCGCTTTCCCTCCCAGAGCCAGGGCAGAACCCAGAAGTCCTGGTTCCCAGCTCCCCCACTCTAACCACTAGACCCCCTTCCCTCTCAGAGCCAGGCTGGAAGCCAGGGGTCCTGACTCACCTGCCCTTGGTGTGACTCTCTGATGCCGGCCGCTCCATGCAGGCTACTGCTTTCTCCTCCTCTTCTGCCCCGGGGTTGCCACCATGTCGTCCTGTCTCTTGTAATTGGCTGATGCCTGGCTTGTGGGCCTGATCCGGGGCTTGGGGCCCCGTCTCCCCCTTAGTGCCTGGTTCCACAGGCCCCTTAGTGCCCATCGGCTCCCCACCGTCTGCCATGCTCTGCCCGGCCCTCCCGGCCCCTGCACCACTTACTGGGAGGGGCCCAATCAGCTCCTGAGAAGGGGAGGGTGCTCCCCCCTGTAGGACCAGCTCTAGGGCTGGATGGGGGACTTCCTTCAGGGGGCCATCAGGGGCGTCGGCCACTCGGACAGCTTCCTCCTTAGCAAAGCCTGCAGGACAGGGACCCAGGAGTCAGAGATTGGGGTTGATAGAAGTGAGGGACAGCTGAACAGCATCTTCCTGTACTTCTGCCTTGGGGGATCAAAGGTATTTTCTGGGCCCCCTCCAACTTCTCAGGTCACTAGACCCCACTCATCACCCAGAGCTGGCCTAGAACCCAGGCGTCCTGACTCCAGGGCCCCATTGCCCTAACCCACTAGACCCCACTCCATTCCCCACCCAGACCTGGAGACAGAACCCAGGAATCCTGGCGCCCAGCCCAGGGCTCTTGCACCCACTGTTGATTTACCTGCCTCCCGGGGGGTTGCTCTCCCAACTACCGCCTGGCTGGTCCCTGGAACTGAGGGATTCTCCTCTTCCTCAGCAAGGGTGTTGAGTTCTCGCGACGTGTCTGTGGGGGAAGCGAGGGAGAGAGAGACAGATGTAGTGGTTGGCTGCCTGCTTTGCACCCCACGTGCCCCGAACCCGCCATGGCAGGAGGGTCCTACCTGTGAAATAGCCCAGCAATATGTTCTGAAGGAAACCTAAAGTGAGGACCGAGACAGACAGAAAGTGGTGGAGGGAGACAGACAGATAGGCAGACAGACAGGGGGAAGAGAGAGAGAAAAAATAACCCAAAGACAGCACAGCTCTGTGGGGACAGAGACACCAGTCCCAGGGCAGAGACTGAGGATCTCAGTCACTGCCCCCCAGCAAAAAGAAGCCTAGAGAGTGCCCCTTGTTGGATAGCAAAGAAACACTAGGAGCTGCTCTTGGGATCGGAAGTGGCTGTGGGACTGAGGGGAATCCCACCAAACAGCAGCCAAGGCAAACCGTGATCACAAATGGCACAGGGCTGGGACGGCAGGGGGCTGTGGGTCAGGACTGTGGGGCACCGGCAGAGCTGTCTGTGTGGGGATCTCAGGGCTCGAAAAGCAGGGAGCTGTGGGGTGGGATTTAGAGGCACTGGCAGAGCTGAAGGGGGAACTCATGGCAGGCTGGCCCCACCTGTTGGGGCTGTGTCCTGACCACTTCTGTCCTCCTTCCTCCCCCTCCTGGCTGCCTCTTCGTCCTCATCGCTGTCCGCGAAGTCATCCAGGTTGCCAATGTCGCCGGGTTTGACGCTCATGAGGCTGGCCAGGCTCTGCATGTCCTCGTCCCTGGGGAGCAAGGCAGAGAGTAAAGGGGAGGACCTCTGTGGGGCTTCAGGGCAGAGGGCTCATGGCAAGATGGGAGAGTGCAGCCCTATTTCCCGTCCCTCCTCCAGCCTGGCATGACTCTTGCATCCATTCAAACCATCCCACCTGAAACAGGGCCTTTCATAAGCAGGGCCCTCCCCAACTCACGGCCATGGAAAACACATCCCAGACGGTGACATTTGGTCTCCCTTGTGATTAAAATCTGGCCGTTGTAGGACATCCCTGATGTCACAGAGCTGGGGGGCCAGAGGGCAGCAGCTGCTGGCTGAGGACCCAGCTCCGAAGGCAGCAGCAAGTGAGGGGGGCAATACTGTGATCTCTGCACAATAGCCCACCCCATTCTTGGGTCACCCCCTCACCCCCGTGACAACAGTGTGACATTTCTGATTTTAATATCTGAAACTGGGAAACGTATGGTTTTTAAAATCCTGTGATCGTGGTGTTGACCAAAATGGACCTGAATTTGGGAGTCATAAGCCACGTGCCGGGCAGCCCCATCCCGACCTCTGTGTCCTGCATTGGCGGCTCAGGCGACTGTTTAAATGCCACCAACCGTGGCCAGGCGGCAGGATGTCCTGCTATTAAACGCTGCCGACATTTAACCCATCCTTTCCTCAACAGTGGTGCCAACGTGGCTGCCCACAGAGCCCCCTAACCAATATGGCCGCCTGCCCCCGCCACCTTCCTCCTCCCTTCTCATGCCAAGATGGCTGCCTACCCCACCCTCTTCATCCCCTCTCCTGCTAGGATGGACTCCCTGCACCACCTTCTTCCCCTGCAGCCCTGGGCAGACATCGTCCTGCCCCAAGATGGCCACCAAGAGCCACCAGGCTCCTTGCCCAGACCTTCTCTGGGCCAAACTCCTGCCTTGTCCACACTGCCAAAGCTGCCTCCCACCAAGGGACCGTGCTGTTCCCAGACAGTCCTGTTTCCATAGGTCCCCCATTGTGGACAAGACTCACGTGGCTTTGCCCTCCCGCAAGAAGACGCAGGACAGCGTGAGCTGCAGCGTGGCTGCGACCACCTTGACCGAGCGCGGCTTCAGCTTCAGCTTCAGCTCGGCCTGGGTGGGCGTGGGGCGGGCGAAGCGCTGCAGGTTAATGTCAGCCGAGGCCAACACCTTCCGGTGCCCCTTGGACTCCTAGCGAGGGTGAGCATTGTGAGTGGGGGTAGAGAGAGAGTCCAGACACCCAACCCCCCCTCCCACCACTAGACCTCACTCCCCCCAAGAGCTGGGAGATAGCACAGAAGGGTTCTGACTCCCAGCCCCCCCGGTCCAACCGCTAGACCCCACTCCCCCCCCAGAGCTGAGACAGGACCCAGGAGTCTTGAATCCCAGCCCCAACTTCTAACCACTAGACCCAATCCTGTGTATAAGTAAAGACAATGGCGTTTGGGGAGGACTGAGGTACCCAGGGGACGAGTGCAGCATCCCTGTCTGATGGACAGAGGGTCACGGGCAGCCTGCTGTTACGGTTGGGAGGACGACTGCGCGGGAGCTGCTCTCCCATCGGATGGGAAAGTGTCACTGGCTGCATGGAGGTTCGAGGGGGCGAGTTCTGAGATTCTTGGACATGCCTTTGCTCACTGCCTCGCGAAGCTCTAGTCTTTGTTCTTTAACCTTACGCCTTCTGGCCCCACATGCTCCCCTGAGCACAGCAAGTTCCACAGAGCCGTGCCCAGCGGCAGGGCGCTCCCGGGAGATGCACGAGGGCTGCAGCCTGCCATTCACTAGCCTGCCGAGGGGCAGCATAGGCCTGGGGGTGCTTGTGCTGCCCGTGGCTGGTGGAGCTGGGCCCTGACGGGTTAGACACGGCTCCTCTCGCTAAGGGTCATTGGCAGAGAGGTGCCTCCAGGCCCTGCCTGCCCCCGGCAATTGTCACAGCACCCGGCAGCTGTGCTGCCTCATAGACTTTAAGGTCAGAAGGGACCAGTACCATCATCTAGTCTGACCTCCTGCAAAATGCAGGCCTCAAGACCTCACCCACCCACTCCTGCAATAGGCCACCAACCTATGACTGAGTTATTTACCTCCTTAATCATGATTTAAGGACTTAAGATACAGAGAATTCACCGGTAGGTGAACCATGCCCTGTGCTACAGAGGAAGGCGAAAAACCCCCAGAGCCCTTTGCAGTGGAAGAGCCCCAGCCTGGCCGGCTGCTTCATCCAGCCCTGAGTTACCGCGCTCTGGTTCTCCCAGGACGTACATTCTCAATCACAAAGGTCCATTCCTTATCTTCATACTCCTCCAGGTGGGGGTCCTGTGGGGGGGACAGGACAGGTGAGAGGGGCCAAGCCACTGGGACCCGGGGTGTGGGGGGAGTCGTACACAAGGGTGCAAGTGTGTTTGTGTGTGTTGTCAGGAGCGTACCAAGGGAGGCCTGAGCATGTGCCAGTCCCATGAGAGGGTTTGTAGATGGGTGTGCCACTCTGAGTGTGAGCATGCACTGTGCACCAACAAGTACACAGAGGCGTGGACAGGCAGAGCAGTGCACAGGGGGCTGTAACTGTCAGCTGGGGCGTAATTGTGAGCCAGGGCACACGCCTCAGTGCTTTTGTTCAAACACCAGTGCAACCAAGTCCGAGCACCTGTGTCAGAGTGCACAGGCCTGTGTAAGAACATACATGCCAGTGCAAAGGGGTGCGTGAGTGGGTGTGCAACAGGGAGATGGCATGCATGTGTGAGTGGCAGCTGCCTTACCCGGTACAGCGTCACCATGATATCCACATTCTCCGGCACCATCCAGACGACCATCCCACGGTACGGATTCTTAATGCCCGGCTGCCAGCTGTGGGCCTGCAGAGCATGTACCCAGGTCAGTGCTGGTGCCCCCAAGGGGAATGGGCCCTGCCTATGAGCCAACCAGTCCCCCCACCTGAGGCTGGATCAGAGCTGGCACCCCACAGGGGGAACAGCCATATGTCCCATTCCCTGACCCTCAGCCACTCCCTGCCCTGGGAGTGGAGAGCCTTGAATCCACCCACCTTGGAGCAGATGCGTCGGTTTCTCCTGGTCCAAACCACAATCAGTTTGTCTGGCTGCCTGCAAGGTGGAGGGAAGGAAGGAACGAATTAGGGAGGGGAGGCAGAGCAGCTAAGCACCCATGGACCCTCCCCACAACCCTTTCCCCTGGGATCAGTGAGGTCATCTGGTGACCCAGGTACCAGCCCCAGTGGCTGCCCCTCACCATCCATCACCCCTATAGAGAAGATCCAAAGGGGTGGCCATGTTAGTCTATTGCAGAGAAACAAACAGAATCCTGTGGCACTTTTAAAGACTAACAGATTTATTTATTGCATGAGCTTCCGTGGGAGAAAATCCCAAAGCGTCTGATGAAGTGGGATTTTCTCCCACAAAAGCTCATGTGATAAATAAATCTGAGTCTTTAAAAGTGCCACAGGACTCTGTTTGTTTCCCTATAGAGATGCTTCCCCCATCGTCCCTCTGCCCACACCAGAACTGCCCCCATTTGTACAGCTCCTCTGCTTCTCCCACTTACTGCCCACTCCCTGGAAGAAGGAGCCCATCTATCTAACCCACTTCCCACCCCCCAGATTTGGCCAATTGCCCTATCCACACCAGTTACCTCCCTGGTCAGAGCAGGAGCCAGGACTCCTAGTTCTGCGAGGGGAGTGAGGGCAAGTGGGTTAGACCGGGTGAGGCTGGGAGCCAGGACTCGTGGGTTCCAGTTCCAGTTCCAGCTCTGGGAGGGGAGCAGGATGTAGAGGTTGGGATGCTTCCAGTTTAGGCTGCCACAGAGCTGGGTGGGGAGGGTTTTTATCTTCCCAGTCCAGCTGCTGGAGATGGGTGTGGCCCAGCATGAACCCCCTGCTCCCCCACACTGGGGGAGAGGCAGTGGGACAGAGAGAAAGTGATAAGGGTTGGAAGAAGCCTGGAGAGAAAAATACACTGGGGCCACCGCTGACTGTGAGGGGAAACTGCCCCCTACTGATCTCTGCTCCCTACTGCACAGCACCCCCCAATGCCACCTTGGGGTAAGCAGTTACTGGGGGGGGGTGCCCTTACTGATACTCCCCACCACTCCCTGCAGCACAGTCCCGCAGCCCAGCCCCTGACATGGTGCAAACAAATGAGTCACTCCACAGACCAGAGGAGATATGTTTGTCGGGAAACAGGGCAGACAGGGTGTTCACTTAGGAGGCATGGGAGCCATGGCTCACTCCGCCATGGGATGTGGGATCCCTATCCTGCAGACCACTGGCCGGGCCAGGAGTCTGAGGATTTCTGTCATGGTCTCAGAGATGTGCCGGCCACCCTTCTCCCCACCCAATGCCTTGCTTCCTTCTTTGACATCAGAGCTTCTGACTCCTTTGAGACATTTTGTCCTGTACCTCTAACAGCCACATGGGCCAGGCCTGGGGCGGGGCCAGCTGGGGCTTGCACTCACACACCCAAGGCTGCAAAGCCCAAGGCATTGTGGGGAGTAGCATCTAGGGGTTAGAGCAGGAAGGAGGGGGAGAGGTTGGGAAGGAGTCAGGACTCCTGGTACTCCCCCAGCTGGGGGTGGGTGGGGGGTCTGGCAGGTCAGAGCAAGAGGAGGAGATAGACTGGGAATCAGGTCCTGGGTTCCATTCCTGACTGTGCACAATCCTTTGCATGACCTTGAGTGAGTCCCTAGCAGGGCTGCACATAGGCTTGGGCGGTTTGATTCCTCACAGGCAGGAATTTCTGGCTCGGAGGCACCAGGGAAGAACTGAAGCCTTCTTGTTATTGCAAAGGGATGCTATGGAAACTCTGTGCGTGCAGCCCGGCTGTGGCCCTGGCTCGTGGGAACACACTTGCAAAGCACATTTGTATGTGAGCACAGGGAAGGGAGGTGAGATTCTCTGTGGTTCGTTGTATATACCAGTCTGAGATATGCCTACCTCTGGAGTGGAGCATGGGGGGCTGTTTATCCAAGGATCCCCTGCCTTGCCCAGTGCTGAGATGCAGCTGCCTCTGGGGTGGGGCACAGGGGCTATTAAGGTGGGGCACTGTCCAACTGTTGGGGAGTGGGCCTATCACATGGAGCTGCTGCCAACTACACATGGCATTCAACTCACCAGCTGCAGGCTACAAGTCAGTGGCTGGCAGAGTGGGGCAACTGTGAGCCAAGAGCAGGGAGGCATTGTCTGGGGGGGCATTTCTGACCGGGTAGGTGGGGTTAATGATAGCTCACCCTCTTTATTGACCCACTCCAGTGTCACCCCTTACTACGTGAAAAGAAGTGGAAACATCTTAACAGGTGGATATAAATGAACAGGGCCCAGCTTTCCCCACCTCCAACGTAGAGCCCAAGGGTCCCCCTCAGCTCTGCCAGGGCCCCTCCATCCTGACCCATAGCCTCCTACTACGCCAGCCCTGGGCGCCTGCCCTGCCAATATCCCTCAGTCCCAACCCGCAGCTCCCAGAGGGATTGGGCGGGCTGGCTGGCAGTGCTATATGCCACGGGTGGCCACACTTACTGACACCCCCCACCACACTGGGCAGAATCCTCTAGCCCAGGGGTCAGCAACCCCTGGCATGCATGCCAAGAGTGGCACCATTCAGAGCGGCACACGGCACCCTCTGCAGCACCACCATAATTTCCACTGCTGCTGCTGAGAGCCACTCCAGGCAGCTTCTTTCAGCAGCACGGGGAGGCCAGGCATGCCACCGAAAGCCACAGCTGGCAGCTTCCTTCAGCAGCATGCCTAGGGACATCCCCCAGCTGCTGCTGAAAGAAGCCACCAAAGTGGCTCTCAGCAGCAGGGGGGCACTCCAGCTGTGGCTGCCACCAAAATTTTCAGGCAGTGGCCACTTTTATTTGATGGCGGGGTCGCCAGCACCTGCTGAAGGTCGGGGAGGAGGGACTGGCACGGTGGTCGGCAATGGCTGCCAAGCCCGGCAGCGGGGCAGAAGATCCCGTATGGGCGAGGAACGTAGGGGGTTCCACAAGCTTTAACTGGAAGAGACAAGCCACATTTTGCCACCCCTGCGATAGAGTCCGCAGACCAGCTCCCCATCTGTCTGTGTCAGTCACAGCCTTGCTCCCCCACGCTGATGCAGTCACTGATTTCCCATGGATCCACTCCCCCGCCCCCAAAATCTCAGCCAAGGCCCTGACCCAGAGCCATCACTCTCACAAGGTCAGCGGGCTGAGCCTCCCCTGCTGCCCTAGATCAAACCCATGGGCCAGTCCAACCTGGCACCCCAGCAACCACCCACCTGGGGTTTCTAAACCTCCCACTAGCCAGAAAGTCTGAACCCTGCCAGGACACCCAAGAGGCACCCTCCCCCCCGCCCCTTCCCAGCAGCACTGTCATAACATTGACCATCCGCGGCATATTCTTAGCTCTTGTATGAGGTGGAAATATAAACACACACTCAGCGCCTCACAAATTCTCCATCCGTCCCAGCTCACAGCCCTCCCTCAGCACAGCTGTTACCTAAATCCTTGGCTCCCCTAACTCCTGACCCACAACTCTTGCTATCCCAGGCCTGGGCCCCACACATCCAGCTCTGCTGCTGCCCCTCTCCCCTGACTGATAGCCCTCTATCCCAGCCCTGAGCTTTCCATCCCAGCTGCCAATGCTCCTTAGCCCCACTTGCAGCCCCCCCACCATCCCAGCCTAAGCCCTTGGTCAGGAGCATTGCTCTGAGACCTGGGTCAGTT
Source organism: Pelusios castaneus (assembly GCA_007922175.1). NCBI lineage: Eukaryota > Metazoa > Chordata > Testudines > Pelomedusidae > Pelusios > Pelusios castaneus. Next base: position 99,888 of record ML685770.1, on the reverse strand, counting down.
TACAAGCACCTACCTCCCTCCTGGGCTTGTGGCCCATGGGCTAAATTTAGCCCTGTCAGGAGGGGGTTGGAGGCCAGAGCTTCTCTGCAGGTGCTGAGCTAAATTGGTGTCTTGATGAGAAACCTGATACTCCCCCGTCCCCCCTTTCCAGGCCTAGACGGGGCAGCTTGCACCCAGGAAGATACCACTGGCTAGGAAGAGAGGAGATGGGGCTTTGGGCCTATCAAGGGTGGGGGAAAATCACTGGGGTGCCGCAATGGCAGCAGAAAAGCTGGAGGACAGGAACCATACTGGGTGGGGCAGGGGAAGAGGAAAGGGGGAGGGGCATTTGGGAGAGGGTGGGGTTTGGGGGGAAAGGGAGGAGCTCCTGAGGGAGTGGGGAGGAGTTGGAGGGGGCTGGGCAGAAGTTTGAAGGGAAAGGGGAAGGGCCTGAGGGATGGACCTGGCTGGGACCCTGCTGCTCCCCAAGGGCCCACCAGAGAGATGCTCCCCCAGGTCCACCCTTCCTACAGTCCCTTTACCCCCACCCCTGCATGTTTCTACCCTTCTATTTTTAGCTGCTGTCACTAAATATTTATCATTTTTCCCTGAATCCCTTTTAAGGTCATTTTAGTTTTAAAAAAAAATCCCAAGAGCTCCCCACTGCAGCCTCCTCCCATTTCCATGGAGATGGTTCAGAGCTTGGAAGTAGGGAGTTTTTCCATGTCTAAATCCCCCCTAAATCACAGGGGGGTATTGCTAGCTCTAGCCACCCCACTGTCCACCCAAACCAGGGAATGTAGGGAGTCCTCCTTGCTCCATGTTTTAGAGCATGTTCTAGATTCCTCCTACCCTATCCCAAACCCAGAGGAGCCCCCCACCTGTCACTGCCCATGTTCTAGAACCCATGCCTCAGCCACTCCTCCATTCCTGAAGAGACACCCTTCTTCTGCCAACCCCCATGTTCTAAAGCATGTTCTAGATTCTCCTGCCATGGGACCCCCACCTTCTGACACTTCCTGAGTCCTAGGTTCAGCCCTAGGTCCCCTTCCCCCGCATCACACCCCCAGTCACAAGCCCAGCATGGTATGGGACACTTCATGGCTGGCTTCCCCTGGGCCTCAAGAAGCAGTCTTCATCGACCAGGCCCCACAACTGGCTGGTCCCTGAGACTTCATCATCACCCTACCGAATCGACAACTGCCTTCCACAGCAACCAGGCCACCCCACTGCCTGCCCCAAGGCTTGCTAGTGGGATTGGGCTCAAGCAAGGAGGGTGGACTGGGGAGGGAGATTTGGAAAGGGAGCATCAGAGTGGAAGTAGGAATGTGAGGCAGGGGTGGGGGGAATCTCACCCACTATAAACTGCAGCATGGGACTGACCCCTTTCCATGCTCAATTCCTCCCCAGCCTCCCAAACTTCCACACCACGATCTGGGGAGTGTCCCATCCTCCAGTGCAGCCATGACAGCCCCCTCCCCCACAACAGCCTGCCATAGGCTCCTCTCAGTCACCCTTCCAACATTGTTTTGGGGGCTCCCTCCCCATGGCTAAAATAGGAAAAATCCCACCCCAGAGTGAAAGAACTGAACCCCCTCTCCTGTAAGTATAGGGGCTGTTGGCTGAGAAAGAGTTAATCCCCCACCCCCACCAGAGGTACCTGGTCCCCTCTGTAAATCTCCTTGATTAACTCCTTAACTCGTGTTCATAAACAAAAAGAAGAGGCTGGGCCGGAGTTTCCCTCTCCCTGTGACAATACCCCCCTGATCCGATGGGGGGACAGCCCCCCACTCCCACTCCTTATCTCCCCCCGAATATACACTGGGGTCCCCGTGCCCCCCTCTGCCCCGAGATCCAGTGGGGTCCCTGTGCCCCCCTCTGTCCCCACACCAGCCTTGACGGGGGGCTGCCCCCGGCTCACCATTTCTTGGTGCACTCTACCATCAGCTCCTGGTAACAGGCCACGAAGTGGAACTTGGCGGCGCGTTTCCCCACGCGCTGGAGCCTCTTCCATGCCGAGCTCATCGCGGCTGGCGGCCGGGCCGGGCCAGGCACCCCTCAGATCACGGCTGCCCCCGCGGCCCCGACCGATGCCCCGCGACGCCCATCGTTCCGGACCCCGAGGCTGACGGAAAGGACACCCGAGCCGGGCGGCTTGGATGCGGGCACCGAGCCAACGGGGGTCCCCGGGAAATCCCCGGGGGCTCGCTTTCACCTACTCCCTTGGGGGCGCTTCGCTCTCACCCCCCGCACAACCCGATCCCTGGGCGCTCTTGGCTCTCACCCCGGAAACTCTCCTTTCTCTGGGGGGCTTAGCTCCCACCCAACCCGGACACCCCGATCCCTGGGGGCGCTTGGCTCTCACCCTCCCGGACACCCCGATTCCTGGGGGCGCTTGGCTCTCAGCCCCCGGGGGCTCCTCTGTCCCTAGAGGGGCGCTTGGCTTCCACCCCCCCCCGATACCTCGATCCCTGGGGGCGCTTGGATCTCACCCCGAGGGCTCCCCTTTCTCTGAGGGGGTTGGCTCCCACCCCCCCAGGGCACCCCAATCCCTGGGGCTCGGGGGCGCTTGGCTCTCACCCCGGGGGCTCCCGGGTCCTTCTCTCTGCCCCGGGCCAGACGCCGGGCTGTTCCGTTCCAACTCGGTTCCGGTGTCCGGCAGGGAGGAGAGAAGGGAAAAGTCGGCGAGTGCGAACGAGGGACCAGTCAGTGCCAGGCTGCCAGCGCCTGTCGGGCCGCCTGTGTCTGTGCTTCCTGGTCCCGCACGCCCCTCCCTGGGCCGGGACTCGGAGCGCCGGGGCTTAGCGGCCAGGCTGGGCTGGGCCGGGCCGCGCAGGAAGTTTGCGCGGAGAACGAAAGAAGAAGCAGAAGGAGGAGAAAGGAGAAGAAGAGAAACGCGCGAGCCCGGATCCGACCCGCCTCCCGCAGCCAGGGGGCAGGGCTGGGGAGTAAATGGGGCCAGAAATGGAAATACGATGGGGCGGGGGTGCAGTTGAACCCAGCTACGGGCCTGAGAGGGTCGGGGGGGCTGTGACATTGGGGGAGGGGTACATAGAAACAGTGAGGGCCAGAAGTCTGGAAGGGGAGGGGATACATGGAGGGGCAGAGGAGGGGGGGCTAGATGGGGAGGGAAGAGTGGGGTATTGATGGGGGTACAGGGGAAGATTGGCACATGGTGTGGGAGGCAGTCATGGGGATGGTGAGCAGCCCCCCCCCCCACAAATGAATTCAGAGTTGCAGGGGGACACAGTTTTTGCAGGGGTGGGAAATGGGGTAATTAGATCTGAGGTCAATTACAAGGCCCCCATCCCGCCCTGCTGGATACCACTCTGCAAACATCTGCCACCCCAATTTGGTCCTTACTTCCCTGAGGAACCAGATTATCTCTGGGTAGGAAGAGGGGCTGCCCCGGGTCTGTGACATAATGGGGGAGGGGATCACAGCAGTGGGGGGGTCACACAACTAAGACCAGTCTGGAGACAGACCCCACCCCCCTGTAACTTCCCCAACTCTGCCCCTCCCCCACAGACTCCCCCTCACTCCCAGCTCACATAGCTGCCCGTGGGCTCAGCAGGTATAAATACCCAGTAAGCTGAGCTGGGTCCTGGCATCAGCACTGTCTGCGCGCCAGGATGGAAAATTCATCACCCCAAATTTAGAAACAGCCCACCAGGTCCAGAGAGCAGCAAGCTCCCGCCAGCCCTGGGCACAGGCCTCCTGAAAAAGTGCACATGCCAGCACGGGTGTGAGGATCCCTGCCCAGCAGGGTCACAGGCAGACAAGCCCCTCCCCATGGCTCCCATGGGGCCACTCACGTACGCGCAGACCACAGGCGGATGCACAAGCCTGCGGCCACACACGCACAGTCACAAGTCTGGACAGACACGGGTGGATTGATGGTGAACTTGTGTCCTTGTGCAACTGCACACTCGTCACATTGGTTGTCAGAGACCCACAGGCCTGGATTCCTGCCATGCTCCGAATGCAGGCATGGGCTGAATCCTTTCCCCACCCCCCCACCCCCCGAGGGTGGGGGGAGCCTTCTGGAGGGGGGGGGGAACCCCCCTGGCCACCCCCCAGGTCCCTTCCCCCCACAACACAAGCTGCCGCTGAGTCAGCGGGTGAATCACCAGCCCCACCCCAACATTAACTCAGCAGAATCTGCAGCTGCATCCTGGTTTCACTTCTTGGGCCTCACTCCTGCCTCACAGCCCCCTGCTATCCCGGCTCTGGGCTCTCTCCAGGTCTGCCAGTGCCCCTCTGTCCTGACCCACAGCCCTCTGCCATCCTGGCCCTGGGCTCTCTCCAGGTCTGCCAGTGCCCCTCTGTCCTGACCCACAGCCCTCTGCCATCCTGGCCCTGGGCTCCCCTAGCACTACTCTGCCCATGCCTCCAGGCTCAGCCCACAGCCCAGGGATGTCTCGGCTCCCTTTTACACTGTTCCTGGTTTCTCTTGCCAAACACTGAGCATGCCTATCAGGGCTGGGCTCTAGCCACGCCCGGCCCAGCTGGGCAGGGCAGGGAGGACAGACTATGAGCTTGGAGAGAACTTGAAGTCTTTTCCCAACCCACTACCCTTTCACCTCCATGTGGGTATGGGAACAAAACACGGCTGAGCTCCAGGCAGTAATGGACAGCTCCGGCACACAAAGCTGGCCATGACGGGGCACAGGAGGCAGGGCAGAGAAGACTGGTATTTGCAGGGGTCGGAGTCCTGGAGCCTGTGGAAGTCTCTGCCGATGTGGGACAAAACAATTAAGCAACGTGGGAGCAGAGCCCAAGGATCCTGGCCCCCAGGTGGGAATGAACCCAGGAGCCTTGGTTCCCAGCCCACCTGCTTGATCCCACATGCTCCTGGAGCTGGAGAGTTGGCATAATTTTAGCCCAGGCATCTGCTCCGCAGCTGGAGAAGGGCAGGGTAGGTTGCATTGTCCAGCCAGGCCCAGAACATGCTGTGAGGCCCTGGGGCCCTGGAGTAGGATAGGGAGGTGCTAAGGACAGCAGGCCCACAGAGTGTCCCTCCCTCCTCCCCCCAGGCCTGCAGTGGGCTTCCTGCCAGAGCTGCTGGGTGAGAATAGGAGGAAGTAGGGCCGGAGAGGCCATTGTGTGGGGATCCAGCCGACCCTATCTGGCCAGGAAACAGGAGCTGGGCACAGTGTGGGACTGAGGGCACAGGGACCCCACTGCCAAAATTCAGACCTACCACCCCCCCTGCTGGCTGCGACTCATTCTTCTGGGAAATGTCAGCTAGCGGAGGGGGGAGGCCAGGAACAATTTGCACAGACCCCCCCCCAATTCATCCCCCCCTCCTGTGCTTAGGTGGGCAGGGCAGGGCAAACCGCTGGGATCTTTGGTAGATACATGGAGTCAGGATTGGATATGGGGCAGGCGACTGCCTAGAGCAATGGTTCTCAACCTTTCGTGGGTCTTAACACGCTTGGTGGCATATCGTAACCCAACAGCAGGGGTGGGCAACAATCAGAGGGGGCCAGTGGTAGCAGTGGAGAGCTGGCCTGGGGCTGGGGGAGAGAGCGAGAGGGGGTAGCTGGCGGGGGAGGAAACGGGAGGAGCCTGGGAGGGAGCCAGTGGGGGGAATTGGTGGAGGGGGAAAGCCAGCTGGGGGGTCAGAAGGGGGCAGCGCAATGCTAGCCCTGGAGTGGTTCTGTGCTGGTTGGGGGTGACAGTGGGGGGCAGGGTGGTAGTAGCCCCAGCCCCAGCCCTGGAGCGGCGCAGCACCAGCCAGGTGGGGGCGAAGGAGGGCGGGGGATAGCAGGCCGGGGCAGCAGGCTAGACAGATCTAGATCTGGCCCGCGGGCCGTATTTTGCTTACTCTGCCCCTCCAGGCTGAATCCAGCCATCTCCCTGGCTCTCCACAACAGACTTACCACTGTGTGGCGACACAGTAATGTGTCACGACACAGTGGTTGAGAACCGCTGTCTTAGGGTAGCAGATGTGGGGGGGGCCTTGAGGGCTATTTTTGTTTGCTATTATGTAGCAAGAAAAAGAAAAACAGAATGTTTGAAATCAAATGTTTGGGTCATCCGTATGTGGATCCACTCCATTAGCTCCTCGGTTCTTGTATACAAATGTATTGTCCTATCTGACTGGGATAAATCATGCATGCAGACTGGGCATCAATGATGTGAAAAGGACTATAAATGCAATAAGATATTCAAAACTTTAACTCAGGGGGAGGGGTGCCAAAGTCACCTTTGGTCACCGGCTGTGCAAATGGTCACCCACTCTGAACAGCACAAGATCTGCCCCAAAGTCACAGTGTGAATAACAAAGGTGAAACCACAGTTTGGAGTCTTCTCATGTCCCCCCCCCCACCCACAGGGCTGTGGGGACCTCTCTTCTAGGGTTGCTTTCCCAATGCCACCCCGCTTCCCCCACTACCAGGACCTCTCCACACCCCTCTTTGCCCTGCACTCCCAATACTACTGCCCCTTCCCCTCTTGGCTTGCATCTCCCAATGCTGCTCTCTCCCCCACTGCCAGGACCCCTTCCTGCCCCTCACTTTTTGCCTGTGTTCCCCAAGCACCCTCCTCCCCAGTTGCTGGGACCCATCCTCCATCTCCCCCCCACCTCCGTCCAATTGGCCCAGCTGGAAAGTGGAACTTAGAGCTGGTGACTCTGGTCATGTCAGTTACCCTGTGGGGCCAGTGAGGGCAGGGGAACAACTCTAGACTTCCAGTTGGTGCAACACAAACGCTGCAGTTATTTTCCCAAGCCCTGACTCCCATCCCTAAGAACTGGACTAATCCATGGCAGTCAGTTTCTGAGTATTTATTTCACGGCTCCGTCAGGGTTTGGGCCCCAACACACTGTATATATTACATTTTACCTCTCCCTGTTAAGGAGAGGTTGGGGTGGATTCCCCTACATGTCAAATTTTTATTTTTTAAATATCTTAATAGTGGCTGTTTTTGGCTCATGGCTGAGGCACTAAAAATTGCGTATATGACCCTAACTGCCTACCCAGAGCAATTCTGCAAACCGCTCTGCGCCAGCCACTCCCTGCAGGGGGCAAGAGCGCAGCCTGTGGGCAGAGCGCCCAGCTACCCCAGCCCCGGCCATTCCCTGCAGGGGGCGCTATGTTAAGTGGGACAGGAGTGCAGGCTGTGGGAGGAGCTCCCAGATACTCCAGCCTGGCCTGTGCCAGCAGGAGGTGCTGTGAGAAGAGGGGACAGGAAGGCTGGCTGGGGGGGGAAGATCCCAGATACTGCAGACCTGGCTGCTTCCAGCAGGGAGCACTGTAGGGACCAGGGCAGGAGCACAGGCTGTGGAGGAAGCTCTCAGCTACTCCACTCCGGCCTCTCCCTATAGGGGGCACTGTAGGAGCTCCCAGTTCCACACGCTGCTATGTCCAAATGGGGTGGCAGGTGGGGCTGTGGCGGCCAGCAGGGCTCAGATGGTGATGTGGAAGGAGTCCTGCAGCCACTGGTCACGGGAGTTATGGGGCTGAGGTAGGCTGAGCCGGCCCAGCAGTGGGGGCTCCTTACGCACGTCGGGGCCCAGCGGCTCCACCTCAAACTCCTCATCCTCATCAGAGAATCCGTTCTCAGCAGCGTAGGAGCCCTCAGAGTGCAGGGACGATGACATGTCCTGGAACAGCCCCTTGTACTCCTGGATCGACTCGTACAGAGACCACAGCTGGCACAGCAGGGACATGTCCAGTTGGCGCAGGCCCACCTGGGGGGACAGGGACCAGGAGGGTCTGTCACAGTTGGGTCTGTTCCCCCACATGGCTCTCTGGTGCCCCTCAATCCCAATCCCTTGCCCCGCTGCTCAGCCAATGACTCAACCCCCACTTGCGGCCCCTCGCCCCAGCCAGCAGCTGGCTGCTATTTCAGGTCACCAAAGGCATGGCTGTCTCTGCTGCCCCCTGCTGGGGGAATGAGACCTGCTCAGCGTGTGTGTACTCAGACCCCACAGCTGGTGTGTACATCTAGGGTGTGTCATGGCATGGACACAATTATCACTGTACAGACTTATTCTGTGAACACAGTGCACAGTCACAACAGCATGGCTGTGCGGGCGTGCACACACTTTGATCTGTGTTTGTACAGCACCTAGCACCACAGGGGCTTGTTTCATGGTGAAGGCTGCTAGATGCTACTTCTCTTCCTTTTCTTCTTTCTTGCACCTCCCTATTCAGGGTCAGCAACCTTTATAGCCTTCTTCTTCCAAACCCCATGATCATACGTCTGGCTGTTGTGCAAACTGATCCCTCTAAGTTCTGCTTATATCTGATCCATGTCATTGGAACACAAGACTATAAGAGGCCACATTGGGTCAGACCAATGCTCCACCTAGACCATCCTGTCTTCTGACAGTGGCCAATAGCAGGTGCTTCAGAAGGAATGAACAGACCAGGTGATCATGAAGTGATCCATCCTGTCAACCATTCCCAGCATCTGGCAATCAGCAGGTTAGGGACATGCAGAACATCGGTGCATCCCTGACCATCCTGGCTAATAGCCATTTTGATGGATCTAGTCTTTGGCTTTCCCTGGGTCATCTTCTACCCATAATCATTGCAAGTGCTATCCTATCAATATATCTTGTAGGTGCCTACGGGACATGTCCACATATAACCTGTTTATATATAGCCTGGCCTTCTTCAACTTGTCTTCAGCGGGGCAACCCCTTTCTCCCACAACTTCATTTCTACCTTATATTACTACTACTAATTATAATTACACAAAGCTATAGAGATTTCAAGACCAGAACAGGGCATTAGGTCATCTGGCCTGATCTCCTGTCTAGCACAGGCCACAGAATGTCTCCCATATGTACACAACACACACTCCATGGATATTTACATAGAAATACACACATCTATGCCCAGACCCAACACAATGGTACACACACACACACACACACACACACACACACACACACACACACACA
>ML685770.1:53851-90982 GCA_007922175.1 Pelusios castaneus | reverse complement strand
CACACACACACACACACACACACACACACACACACACACACACACACCTGTCTGCACTCCCCTCTCCTACATGTGAGGTATTTACAATACACACACCAGCACACATACACTAAACAATAACCACACACACTTGATGGGGAAGCTGTTGTATGCACTCCCTCTATGGCTCCCTCCACAGACACCAACACAAACTTACTCATACACACAGACACAAACACAACTAAAGACACTTTTACACAAGTGCCAATCACATAATCAGTTGTATCAACCCCAAACAACTGAAAAATTGTAAGCCAGATCCCCTCTACCCTCAAATAAATAATTGGGGGGGTTCCTGTTTCTATGTCTCCTGTCTTGGTGCCTAGGGATGGGGGTGCCGGGAGGGCTGTAGCATGGACACATTCTCCAGTTCTCCCCCTGGAGAGCTAGATACTAGCTGGCTGTTGTTTTCAAAGCCTGCTCCACACCTGGCATTTGTCAGGGTGCTGCCATGTCTGTCGGATGTGTGTGTGGGGGGGGTGTTTTAACACCCATAGAGCTGTGTGAGGACAATACCTAGAGCGGCTACAGTTATACTGGGATAAAAGAGCCTCAGCCTGGTTTTGTCTTCCCCTTTACAACCAGGAATAGGTCTCCTGGGATAAGCATCTTTATCCCGTGACAGCAGCATCCACATGTGCAGGGGTTGCAGTCCTTTAACTAGCCCACAGCTGTTAGAGTGGAACAGCTCTGGAGTGTGGATAAGAACGAATCAAGAATTGCTGACACTGTCTCACATTTCCCTGCCCAAGGCTTTGACAGCATCCCCACAGTCAAACCTCAAGTGCAGGTGACATGGCAAAATTCCCCAGCCCTGCAAAGGTCCTGTGCTCTGGGAGGCATGTCTTATATGAAGAGTTAATACCACCACCACCCCAAATGCCTGTGCACTCTGCATGCTGCCCCAGGGGCCCCAGAATGCCCACCCCATTTAAGGGGCACGTGGGAAGGCTGTGCCATGGGGGACCAGTGGTGTGGTTACCATCTCCTTGCGCAGCATGGCCAGTGCAGAGTCCAGGTTGGCCGGTTTGCTCCGCAGCAGCTTCTCAGAGGCCGCCCGTGACTTGCTCAGGTCGTCCTGGATCTGGGTCTTCTTGCTGTACACTTTCTCAATCTCACGCCATGAGCCTCCACTGGAGTTGAGGATCCCGCTGAGGCCCTTGGGTAGTGGGGGGAGCCCCTCAATGGAGCAGATATTGCCCCCGAGACAGTCCTGGGGTGGCTGGAGACCATTCATCATGGGCAGGAGATGGAGGGGGGGAAAGAAAGAAAGAAAGAAAGAAAGAAAGAAAGAAAGAAAGAAAGAAAGAAATCTTAAAGGAAAAAAGAGTGAAGGAGAAAGAGCTCCTAGGAAGACAATCCCAGCCTATCACAAAGACGTGAGTCTGGGCCGCTCAGGGTTATACAGGAATCTCCTCTCTTTCCCTGTCCAAAACCTAATTCTCAGGGGTGGGCAGCAGAACTCTTTTACTAGCCCCCCCCCCCAACAGTGTCAATGGGAGCCAATCAGAACCCAGCTAAATATGCCCCAAAACAACTGTCCTAGACACCAGTGGCCACTCGGCAGGGGCCTTATGCCCCCTGCAGCTTTCTAATGGGCTGATTTCCCACTCTGCAATGCCCTGGTTAGTGCTAATCTGGCGGCTGGGGGTGGGGGCTGATCCTGGCTTCACTTCCCACCCTTAGGGGCTAGGAAAGGGCTGGACGGATCATTCCGTGCCCTGCCCAACAGCCTTGGCTACCCCAGGATCTCAGGGCATCTCATTCGCAAGCCCCCTGCCCCTTCCCCGGCCATCCAGGCTCCTCGCTTCCCGGCTCTCTTTTTCCCTATTTTCCCATCTGGTGCCTTCTCCTCCTGTCTTTGTTCCACCGGCTCCGGCCTCCCAACCCTCCTTCCGCGGAGCTGAAGGGAGGGGGGATCGGGGGCGGTGAAGGGCTAGAAAAAAGACTTCTGTGGCCAGAGTCCCGATCCTGGCACTGGCAGCCACCCTCCCTGGCGGTGGCTCCCGGAGATCGGCTCCTCGCCCCGCTGCAGCGCTTGAAAGAGACAGAGAGACGGACAGAGGGGGAGTGGCAGCCTGACAACAGCTGATGGGCTCCCTAATCCGTGCCCCCGAAGCCGGCTCTCCCCGTGCCGGGCTCCCTTTGTTTGGCTGCCCGGCCTGCCTGCCGCTACCACACCCCACCTGGTGCCTTGCAGATCCCCCCACAAGGGGCAGGCTCGCTGCACTTAAAGGGGCAACAGCAGCTGGCCGCAGGGAGACGCTTCCTCCTCTTCCCGAGGGCAAAGGAACCCTGGCTCCCCCGGGGGCGGAGCTCGGTGATCAGCCCCTCCCTCCCTCCCTCAATAGGTTCTTGTCAGGGCTGTTGTGGGGCCCACTCCCAGGCAGGGCCAGCCAGCCCTGAGATGCTAATCCGCTGGCCAGACGCCTGGGGGGCGGGCTGGGGAAAGCCGCTTAGCTGGGGAAAAACAGCGGCCTCAGCTAGCGTCAAGGTTGGGTGGAGGGGCAGGTGGGACACGTCCTCCATCCCCCCCCCGCTATGGGGCACGAGTCGATTCCTCAGCCCCAGCTCAGAGTCTTGGGCCCCACCCAAATCAGGTAAAAAAAATATTGCCAACTGAGAGCGGGACTCCTGGGTTCTATTCTTAGCTCTGGAAGAGGTCCGGGGTGAGAAGAGAGGCCAAGATGGGGTCAGGACTCCTGGGTTCCATCACTGGATCTGGCCCTGACCTGCAGCTAGATCTTGATCCAGGCCCTTTGCCTCTTGGTCCCTGTTCCCATCTGTCATGTAGCACTATAATCTATAATCCTTCCTTTGGCTGCTTCCCCCAAAACTTCTTGGAGGGGCAGGACCATCTCACTGTCTGTTCAGTGCCCAGCCCAACAGGGGCCCTCTGCTCTGTTAGGGTCTGGGCAGCACTTGACCAAACCTGTATAGCACTCCAACTTTGCGCATCAGCCTGCAACTGGAACAGAGCAGGGAGACCACTCATCTGGGTTTGGAGCAGAAAGTCTGTCCCCCATCCAGCACCAAGACAAAACTAGACACCATTTGATTCAGTATAGGCCGAAGGACGCCCTTTGAAGAGTGCTCCACTTTGCCCTGACCTCACATGCTCTGTATATGCAAAGTCAGGCCCACAGATTGGGGGGCAGTCCGGTGTAGGGGTGGCTCACTCTCCACCCCATCTCCTCAATATTGGTTTGGGCTGAGGGTTGTGGGGCTGGGAGAGGGTGCAGGTATATGGTGGCATGCACAGCAATTCAAAATGAAGCCTTAGTAACCAGTCTGAGACTTGCACTGCATTGAAGAATCACAAAGAGCAGAGAAAAAGCTCATTTACCAAGCAGAGTGTTCATATTTTACTGTGAAGTCAGGCTTGCTAATTTCTCAATCAGATCCTAGTCAATTTCAATGCCCACATCTCAGGCCACAGGTCAAGGTGTATGGCTGGGGGGGTCATACACCAGGCATGACAATGGCCTGACCTGAAATCCCTTTTGCCTGTTGCTGAGATGTGGCTGATTCTGGGGTGGGGTGCGAAGGATGCTTCCAGAGGGGTCCTTCACCCAGTGCTGTGATGCTGCCTCCTTACTCATTGCTTACACTGACCCCAAGAAGTGAAGCAGGATTTCAATGCAAGGAAGAATTGAGGTGTTGGGGCACCAGTTGGTGAAACTCCAGTGGTATATGTAGTGATCCAGTGCCCCACTGAAGCTCCATCCCACTCTCTGCAGCAAAGCATCTCTTAGCTAGCACAGAGGTCCCTAAACAGTGTGGCGTGGCCCCTGGGGGCACAGAGCAATTGTTAGGGGGATGCAGCACAGCCCAGGCCAGGGCCCACACAGGTAGTGGGGATGGAGCACCACCTACCCCATTCTGCCCTGGGCCACAGCTCTGCTTCCCGCATGGCCTTGCCTCCGCTCCGGCTGTAGCCCCTGCTTCAGGCCCTGACAGCAGCCCAGGCCTGGTCTGAGGTATGACCTGTGCCTCACTCCCCGCAGCATCCAGCTAGCCATGAGTTCCACTGGGGGGCAGACAGCGCAGGGAGGGAGGTGGTCCACTCAGTGGACTGCATGGCTGTTGTCTCAATATGACAATAGATCTGGCAGCTGCTTATTCCATGGCCCCTGCAGCAGCTGCCTGGGTGAAAGCAAGAAGCAATGGAACAAAGAACCACCAGTCTGGCCCCATTCACTCCTCCTGCCCCATACCTCTTGCTCTTGCCCCTGCCTCCTGTACCCATGGCCCAGCCGAGCTGACACATCCCTCTCCAGGTCTGATCCAGCCCAGCATCCACCTGGAACTGACTCTCTGGGTCTCCCAGACCCTAAATTATCAGACTGAGTCTCACACAAGATTTTGGAGTTTTTATCGGAAGCCAGACAAAGAACCGGGTCTTTGTCCAGCCGACAGGGGCTGGCAGAATGGAGTCTCTGGGGGGCATCCTTGGCCCCGCCTGGCCTGGCTGTGCCAGGTACAGTGGACATGCTGGGGCCTGGTCACTGCCCACCATGGAGGCCCAGGTCGGCATGGGCGACTCACTGCGGTGTCAGCTCCCTGAGGCATTTCAGGGACTCTGCACAGGAGCGGATGAGGCTGCACAGCTGGAGGCTGAGCTCGATGGAAGCGCTGCGCTGAAGCTCCTGGCTGGCCCAGCCCAGCTTCTGGAGGATGGCGTCCTCTGCTGCGGCCAGGGGGCTGGCAGGCTGGGCAGACACTGAGGCAGGCAGGGCCTGGGGTATGGTGGCTGCAGTGGCAGCAGCTCGGAGTCCTGAGGCTGCCCCCTCACAGTGTTCTGGGCGTGGCACAGGGGGCTGCTGGTGGGTGGCCGGGAGGTACCCAAAGGGCGCAGCCTCTTCTGTGGCGGCAGCTAGCTGGTGCTCACGGACCTGGGATAGGGCAGCCTGGGCATTCAGTGCTGGAGAGAGAGGACAGATGGGATCAGTGTGGAATGCCACAGCCCAGCAGCCAAACTACAGAAGTGCAGGCAAGGGAGCCTGCCTTGGGAGCAAGGACTCTCAGGGTCTGTTCCCAGTGCTGCCAGTGACCCTGGGCAAGTCCCTTTCCTTCTCAGCACCTCCTTCTCCCCATCCTGTGTCCGTTCAGGCTCTGAGTCTCTCACTGCAGACATGCAGTGCCCAGATCTCAGATAGCTCCTATGCTGTGCCCAGCATTAAATCAAAGCTGGTGCCTCTAGAGGGGAAAGGCCCCAGGTTCCCTGACTCAGCCAGCCCCCACCCCACTCTTCTCCTGCCACTCAAGCACTTCACTGGCCGGTAGCGTGATACTGGGAAAGGCCGTACCCGGATTATCCTTGTCGATGTCAGAGTTGAGCTCTTGGCAGGCCACACAGTAAAGTCTCTTCTGCTTGTCTTGGAGCAAAATGGTCTGTAACAGAGAGAGAGCCCTGTGTGGGGCTTCAGGGCAGAGCAAACTGCTCCCCAGCTCTCACTTAGGGGCAGACGAAACCACCCCAGGTCTCTGATGAGGGACAGAGAGCAAAAGGAAGGGGAGGTAAAAAGAGGGGGTGAGGGAGGAATGGTCTCCCAGAGAGAGCTGGGAGTCCTGTTGCATGGGAGGGACTAGACTGTATCGTCCTGGGGGTGGAGTAGTTTCCCCTACAGCCTATTCTGACCTGGTGGGGTGACACAATGAACAAGGGCAGGTGCGTGCAATAGTCCGCAAGAGAGGGAGGATCCTTCGCCCCAGGATGATGGAAGCTCCCACCCTGAACCACTAAGGTCCATTCAGCCCAGTATCTCTCCCTTCTCCCTATCAGACCAATAGGTTCATCCAGCTTGGCACCCCACTCCTCCAATCAGACCCATAGGACACGGCTGGCCCCAACCTGCTCCCTAATGGATCCCAGCACACTCGGGCATCAGAAGAGATGGAGCTGGCCAGGGGCACTCCCTGCAGGACTGCTGATGGATAAGCCAGGGCCCTCACACTGCCCTCTGCTGCTGCATGGAGCACAGTGCCCTCCACTCGCAGGCCCAGGTCGTACCCCACACTCCTCGCAGCACTCTCCCAGCATGCGGTATCCCTTGAGCAGGTAGTCGCCCATCAGTCTGCTGATCTTATCCTGCCGCTCTCTGCGTGCCTGGATCACCTTCTGCTCCGCCTCTGAAGGTGGCTCCCAGTTCCCATCATCGTTGCCTGCAGGAGGGAGATGGGGTGTGGGCAGAGCCATCAAGGGTCACAGTAGGGACCCTGTGCCTGGCAAGGAGATGCAGCCAACTCTGGGATGGGGCGCAGGAGATGTTTACACAGGAATGCCATACCCATGGCTAAACTGCAGCCAACTCTGGGGTGGGGCTGTTTATACAGGGATCCCTCACCCAGCCCAGTAGTGATGCCAGCTGTGCCCAGCGAAAAGGAATGGTGCCACCGGCCCCCACGAGAGCCTGAGTTGGGCTGAAGCTATTAAATGGGCTCTTGTGTTGCCTCCTCTCCTAGACTGCCAGAAGCTGGCAGCTCTGGTGCTGCTCGGGGAGCTGGGAGCTGCCACTAGAACGAGCCCCCTGAGGTGACAGTAAAGCCCCCGCCCCCTCCGGACAGAACAGCGTCTCCTCCCCGCCCCCCACAGAACAGAGCCCCCCTTCCCTCCCCAACCTGTCCCGCCCCAAGCTCAGCGGCGGCCCCCAGCGGTACCTGCCGCGTTCAGGGCCATGCTGCCCGGGGACAACGTGAGCCGCGCTTCCGTCCGGCCCCAGCCCCACCCCCTCTGGCCAGAAGTGTCTCTCCGAGCGACGAGACGGAAGTGACGTTTGGGGGGCGGCCGAGGGAAAAGGCAGGCGGCACCACTGCCCGCCCGGGAGCAAAAGCGTAGCTCTACCGTTCCGCGAACTTCCTGTTCCAGCGCCGGCAGGAGCCACAGACCCGCCTTCCAGCCGCTGCTGCGCGAGACCGGAGCCGATGCCGGACGCTATCGCAGGCGGCCGAGGGATCGCCTGCTCCATTGACCCAGCGCCGGGGCAGCACGCCAGGACTCCCGGGTTCCTTCCCAGCACCCAGCCGGCGTCCTCCCTCCCCCCGCCCAGCCCTGCCACCTTGGGTTATCTGCACCGGGGTGGGTTTGCTACCCCCACCCCCGATCTGCCAACCCCGCGGCCCACCTGGGCAGGGCTCAGCTCCGCCAGGCTTGGTCACGGGACGGGCAGCGGCGCGAGCATGGGGAGAACAAACGAAAGGAGACCAAGGACGAGAAGCCCGTCTTTAATGGGCAGTGAACGAGAGCCCTCGCCTCGCTCGCTGCTGAGCAGTAATCGGTCTACTCTAGTCGGTATTACTGAAACTTGCTGGGACGATTTCCAATGGTGACACCACTGGAGAGGCCCCATATGGAAAAGGCCAAGTAGAGGGCAGGGGAGCAGGACTATCAAAGTAGCAAGATCTAGTCCCGAGTCACTGACTGGAAGCAAGAGATCTGAATGCCCATGGTTCAACTCCTAGCTGCTAAAGGACAAGGTGGGGCGCTAACTGGCACCTTTACAGCCCCCTCACCCCCGCGTTGCATCTGCAAATCTTGTCATTTCACTACTCATCCACACTTCCCGATCAATTAGAAATATATCAAACTCTGGCCGGGTGTGGACCTTGGGGGCTTTGCTCTGAAATCTTAAAAACAACTGGTCTACTTTCATCATGGTATATACTACCCATTGTTTCCTGGTTTCTAGCAAATTTCTGGCAGATGGGGAAACTTTCTCTCTCTCCCCCTCATTCTATCTAACTTCCTTGCTCTTGGGAGGGTCTCTGCCAGGGAGTTTGTCAGTTCAAATGAATATTAGGAGCTGGTTCTCCTTCACTCGCGTTTGGAGACATGCCCCAAGAAATCTTAGTTGTGACCACAGCCTGACTTTCCTTGGCAGTGAGAACTCTTCCTACCACCACTAGCAAGGGCTTTGACAATTGTATTTGTTCCAAGCAGTTCAGTGAGGAATAAAAATTCCAGAAAGCATTTTTAACAAGTACAAAATTTGCTATCAGCCCACAGAGCAGCTGCATATAAGGAGGTGCTCCCAAAAACCTGTTACTTCTTTCTTACTAACTTTTGGAGGTCTGTGACATCTTGCTATCAAATTTGTTCCAGCACTGCATCTTCTGAGACACAAGTCCCTGGTAGCACCTAATCTTTATCATCACAGAAGAGCAGGTATCTCTCAGCATCCTGTGTGATAAGGGAAAGGAACATAATATCTCAGCACTGTCCCTATCCTCTTTGACTGCTCCCACACCAGTTTAGGTGGTTCATAGAGTGAACAGCCCCCTTTCTCCTCCATGCAATTAGTCACTGTTACGCCTTCACCATGCTGCTTGGTAACAGGTCTAATGAAGAAAGCCAAATAAGGTTGGCAAAGGAATGCACAGGCCTACCAACAGGAATTTTGGGCCCCAGGGCAGAACAGTCTCATCCTACCTCTTCTGCCTGCAGTCCCACCCACAGTCTGCCCCACCCCAGGCCTCCTCCCAGGCTTGGCCTGCTTGCTGCTACACCCCCTTCCCCCCCTCAATCACTCCTCCTCTCTTCCACACTCCCCGTTTTCCCAGGCAGAAAGGGGCAGCTGAGGGGCCGAGTGTAGGGGGGAGGAGAATGTGGTGAGCACTGGCAGGGAGGTGGGGCAGGAGAGGAGGGATGCAAAAGGCAAGCAATAGGGGGAGGTCCTGGCTGCAGGAAGGCCAAGTGGGGAGTAGAAGAGAAGGGAGAGGGAGTGGGAGCTGATGGAGAGGGATGCAGCAGTGAGCAAGGCAAGGGCCATGGGCAGAAAAGGCAGGGCTGAGCTAGCCTGCCCCAAAGGAAGCCTTTTAAGTTTCACCCTCCTGCCCATGGACCCGGCCTCTTTTAAATTTGCTGGGCCCTTAGGTAATTACCCTCATTGCCCCCATAATTTGGCAGGCTTGACTCTGTACTCCCCACAGCAACAAGACTGGATAGGTCCCCTACCTTGCCTGTTCTTTGCTTTCCAACACACAAGCTGGGCCTAAAGTCTTCAAAGTCACCACAGGCATTTAGGCACATGTTCCCCTTTTGTGATAATCTACTTCCACCCCCTGCATAGCACATGCCTACAATCTCCTGCAGGGATCCTGCATTCTGGTCATCTGGGGGGCTGAGTTAGAGCAGTGCTTCTAGACCAGTGGTCATCAAACTTAGGGTTGGGACGCAGTCCTGGGTAGCAGCATCCCCTGCTGCTGCTGCCAAAAGACTGGAATGCATTGCTCTAAGATGTAATTGTTGGGTTGCAGATAGAAATGACTTTTTTTCAACTGGGTCCCAAGAAAAAAGTTTGAAAACTACTGTTCTAGACAAATTCCAAAGGGGTAGCCGTGTTAGTCTATTGTAGAAAGACAACAAGACTCTGTTGTCTGTTCTAGACAGACAGCCCAACTGGACTGAAGGACTCCAAGAAATGGAGACTCTTTCCTCCCCAGCTGCTGGTTACTCTGGGGAAAGCCCCTCCCTGGGAAATACTTGCCCCTTATTGCTAGCATTAATATGCGTGCCATCAGCTGCCAGCCCTACTGAGCCTCTCTGGAAGATCCCCAAGCGCTGGACAGACTGCTATCAAGTCATCCCTTAGCCTTGCCCTTCCTTAATTAAACAGACTCAGGCAGGTTTTCTCACCCCTCAAACATCCTCGGGGCTCTGTCTTGAACCCTTTCCAATTTTTCCAACCCCTGGCCTGGCCATGCTGTCCCACATGCGGTTTCATCTATGCCCTAGAGCGCAGTAACGCCACTCCCTCATGGGCACCCAAATCCCTTTGGCAGCTTTGAAAGGCTCTTGTACACAGAAGAGGGGATGGCCCTGCTCAAGAGCTAAGCTGAAGGCTGAGAAATACCATGGCTTGAGATTTATGTTCAACCAACAGATACAGTGAAATCTAGGAAAGCAGGGGAGTTTGCGTTGGTTCTGCCAAATCTGGGGGATGGCTCTGAGCTAAGGAAAGAAGCTTTCACAGTGAATTGTTCTGAGGTGTTTTACCAGCACACACCCCCCTTCTGTACTGAGCAACAAGGTTTTGGGCTGTCAGGCTGTTACACTTCAAAGTGTCCCTCTTGGGGGATAGTCCAGATGCTGCCCACCCTGCAGAACATCTTTAGGGAACAGCATGGCAACTGAGCAGAGCTTCTCCAAACAAGGGGGCAGATTTCAGTCACTCCCCCAAGCCACACCAGAACACCGTGCAATCTGCATCTTTACAACGGGCATCTTGGAGACCCTACTAAGAAGTGGAGTGGTTCTCAGAGGATCATTCAGCAATCATGCAGCCCTTGAAGAGCTAAGGATCACTGGGTAGAGGTGTTAAAATGCACACATGGGGTTTTCCTTCATCCCCAGAGGGAGCTAAAGTGTTGTAAGACACCAGAGAACTTGGCCAGTCATGGGAACCAGGCAGTCTGGGCAGGATGGCTGGAAGCATCACAGACTAGGTTAAAGGAAGAAATAGGTCAAGGGTATATGGTCCAAGGGCAAAAGAAATGACAGTGATTACCTGTCTGACCTACAAAGCACAGACCACAGAACCTCACCCCATGACTCCTGCATCCGGTCCAGTGGGCTTCTAAAGTAGCAGCCATCTACAGGCTGGAGAGACTGCCGGGGGGAAGAAAATGTTAGAGCATCTCATCAGGAGGCGTCTGGCTGGCTGAATTATCTGGGAGCACCATCCCCATCCTTGAACATCCTTTGGGCTTAACTTGTGAGTGTCTCATTTGAGTGTGACCCAAGCTCAGTCTGGGGGGTGGGTGAGTGGGCAGGAAATGAAACCACTGGGCAGACATGGGATGCTGCAAACAGAAAGAAGCTGGATCTGGGCCTATGGCCCCAGTTCAAAAGCATCTCCCTCAGTGCAATTAGGCATGTGTGGGAATGCCGTTGCACGGTTGCAGAGAACAGGCGATAAGGGACTGCACCCATCCCCCAGCCAGACTCCCTGTATCACCCAGGCTGTAGATTTCCCTGCAGTTATTCCTGCTCCTGACCCAGGGCTGCTGGTGGAGACACAGAGGAGCTTTTAGAGACATTAGGGCTGGATGTAGTATCCCCAAGGGATGGATCATTCTCCCCACTGTCCCTGGGGAATCCCTCATCCTGGCAAACATTTGCCCTTAGTGCTAATCTGAATTGGCCAAGGGCGGCTCCTGTCTGCTGAATCTCACTCTGGTTTGAGTCCCTCCCTGACCAGAGCCTCCTCCTTGCAAAACACCTTAGCATAGATGGGAGCTGGCTTCACAGATGGCCGGATCACCCTATTTGTATTAGGCCAGGGCAATTGAAACAAGCCCAGAAGACTGTGCTGGACCTAGTTGGATGTGCTGGACTTGAGTTGGATGTCCGACAGGCTGGCAGAGTTGGGCCGGCTGGCTGCCAGCTGTACTGCAGCATCCTCTGCTGTGCGATACATTGTGGGTGCCAAGTGCTCTGGCTCTCAAGTAGCAGGACATTTAATAGGTTCCCAGGTCCATCCGGGGCACCTGGCTCTGAGGTCAGGGATGGGTTCTGTGACATTCCATAGATTCTCGCTCCATCCAAGTGGTCTGGTGAGGAGGCTGATGACGATGGGTTCTCCTGTGCGTTGCAGGTCCTGTGCCCCAAGCATTGCCACGCTCTAAGGCTGTGCCTGCCCCTCCTCCACCTCCTCATTGGCACCACCATCTTGTAGGCCCTTCCCACCCTCCTTGAGGGGCCAGCAGGGCTGCCAGCCATGCAGGTGGGTGCTCTGGTGCTTGATGAAGTTGGAGCCGTGGCTGAAACTCTTGCCGCAGTGCTGGCAGTGGTAGGGGCGCTCGCCGGTGTGGGTGCGGCGGTGCTGTGCCAGGTGGGCAGCGCGGGAAAAGGCCTTGCCGCAGTCGAGGCACTGGTAGGGACGCTCACCCGTGTGCACACGGTGGTGCTGCAGGAGGTCAGAGCTCAGCACGAAGCTGCGCCCGCAGTCGGTGCAACGGTAGGGGCGCTCGCCCGTGTGGACGCGCTGGTGGCGGATCAGGTTGGAGCTGAGGCTGAAGGCCTTGCCACACTGCTGGCACTGGTAGGGGCGCTCGCCACGGTGCGTGCGCTGGTGCTGCAGGAGATTAGAGCCATGGCAGAAGCTCTTGCCGCACTGGGCGCAGCGGTAGGGGCGCTCGCCAGTGTGGGTGCGCTGGTGCTGCACCAGGTGGGAGCTGCGGGAGAAGGCCTTGCCGCAGTCAGTGCAGCGGAAAGGTTTCTCGCCTGTGTGGGTGCGGCGGTGCGTGGCCAGGTCGGAGCTGAGCCCGAAGCGTTTGCCGCAGTCGGTGCAGGGGTAGGGACGCTCACCCGTGTGGGTGCGCTGGTGCCGCGCCAGGTGGGAGCTGCGGGAGAAGGCCTTGCCGCAGGCTGGGCACTTGTAGGGGCGCTCGCCGGTGTGGGTGCGCTGGTGCCGGATCAGGTAGGAGCTCTCGCTAAAGCTCTTGCCGCAGTCACCACAGTGGAAGGGGCGCTCACCGGTGTGGATGCGCTGGTGTTGCGCCAAGTTGGAGCGGCGGCTGAAGGCTTTGCCGCAGGCCGGGCAACGGTAGGGGCGCTCACCAGTGTGCGTGCGCTGGTGCCGGTGCAGATTAGAGCTCTGGTTGAAGCTCTTGCCACACTCGGGGCATTTGTATGGCTTCTCGTCCAGCCGCAGCAGCCGGCGGGCCAGGCCGGGGCTCAGTGCATAGCTGCGCCCACCTTCAATGTAACGGCACGGCTTCACGCCCATCTGTGTCACCCGGTGCACAATGATGTCACCAAACTCTTCCAGCCCGTGCTCTGGGTCACCAGAGTCATCTTCAGGCTGGGCTCTAAAGCCTGGGCTCTGGCCAGCCATGTCCCATGGGGAGCCGGGCGATACATTGTCCTTGGAGATCCCTGGCAGCAGCTTGCAGGATGGCACCACCTCAGGGCCTTCCTGCTCGGAATCCTCCTCCTCCGAGAGACAAGCAGCACCAACATCTGCTGGAAGAGAAGCACAATGCAGGTATGGGAAGACAAGCCCCTGGTGGCATCAAGGCACAGATAATACCCCGCTAGAGATTAGGCCTTGTCCACTGGGCACTGCACAGCCTGCCCTGACCCAAGATCACGGGACAGACACACAGCAAGAGAAAGTCCTGGCCCAAAGAGCTACCAATCTAATTAGACAAAAGAATGGGAGGAGGAACAGAGGCATCAAGAGGGAAAGGGAATCACTGGGGCTAGAAGCCAGCCAGGAGTCCTGGCACCGACTTCAGTGCCCTGCCCACTAGATTCCAGGTCTTCCTTTGTCTAAGCTCTATATAATGCTTTATTCACCAGCAGCTTCTGAACGGACTGACCCGGTCACTCACCTGCTCCGGCCTCCATTTCCTTCGGGCTCTGGGGATCTGGGACACTGGACTCCTCACCTGGTTCCATCTGTGGCTGGATCAAGGGCTGCTGGCCCTGTTTGGAGCAAGCAAAGGGACAGGGTGAGATCCCTTTAGGGACCATTTGCAGTCCTGATGGGCTGAACCTCACCTTCTCTGCAGAGGGGACCTGGGGGAAACTTCCCTGGAGATCTATTAGAGAGTGAAGAAGGCATCTGCTGCCCCCTACTGGATATTAAGGGATTTGAGTGTCTATCACATGGCAATTGAGGCCTCTCTTAAATGCCCAGCTCCTGGAGGCAGGGGATTGAGTGAGACTCAACTTTTGTTCTTAAAAGCTGAACACCATACAGATTATTTTCAAGAGGCTGATGATTTCTAAGACAGCCTCATGATTTTCTTATACTTGGTGGCTTGCTGATGCTGCTTATTCATTGGTAACAAACCAAAAATGCACTAGGCCAGGTATTACACAGCCTCTTTCAAACCACTTTCAAAATAATAACAAACAGCCAGCATTTATGCAGTGCTTTCACCCACCGATCTCAAAGCTCCTTATAAAACAGGTCACTGATCTTGTCTCCATTTTACAGAGGGGAAACAGGGATGGAGAGAGAGATTTGCTTGAAGTCACTCAACAGGTCAGCTGGGTATAAAATCCAGGAGTCTTGACTCCCAGCTTCCTCCCGCATTGTAATTGATGAGACCTGACTCCTTTCTTAGAACTGGGATAGAACCCAGGGGTCCTGGCTCCCTTCTCCCTGCCATCAATCTAGCCACTGGAGCCCACTCCCCTCTTAGAGCCTATTACAGGACACTGGGTAAAACTATAGCTTAGGCCCTAAGGTTTGATGGATTTGGTAGGCACAACACTGGGAGACAAAGTGAAAGGTACAAACAAATGGTTTTATTAAAATATGGACAGAAAAGAAATAGGAAAGCACCAATGCTTATGCCCCTTTAGCAGACGGGACCCCCAGTTAAACGACTGCAGGCACAGAGCATGGGGAGTGATGACTCATGGTGGCGAACACAGCAGTTGCCCCAACGACGAAGTTCCAACTAAGGGGCTAGGTGGTTCCTATTAGCTTTTATACACTTTTAGTTGCTAAGTGGGTAAATGGCATGCACATCTGGTTATTTTCCACACTTGTTTACAACATTCCTTTGCCCTGGTCTTACCTCGTTATTTTACAGAGCCTACAAGTTATGGCTGCTACTCAGTGGGAGCAAGGTACGACCTTGATAAGATTGATGGTACCAGCTCAGCTCAGGGTTAACTTTTGGTCAGGGCTGATTAATGGCAACACCACCTACTAATAGCTCATCGCATTACAAATTCTTCCATTGGGCCCTACAGAGCCATGGATGGAACCCTGGGATTCTAGCTCCCTGTCTCTACTGCTCTAACAAGGCCCCACTCCTGTTCCATAGTTGGGGGCAGAACCTAGGAATACCCACCACTCCAGGTATTCCAGTCAAGGAACCATACCAGGGCTCTCTGAAACACAATGAAGAAAGTCTGGGGAAACATCAGTCCAGAAGACTCAGGCTCTTGAATATGGTGACTAAAAATCACTGACCGAAAATCCCACCTAATGAGGAGAAATTCGGCCCCCAAACCTCTCTTAGTCCCTAGTGCCCAGAGCATCAGCCTTCTGGTGGTAGGCGATGAAATCACTGTGCAAAGTCCCTTCTAACCAACTTACAGTAGACCATTTTATTCCAGGATACCATGCCACACCCTCAGTGGCTACACTGTAGTCATTGGAGGAGGGGGTGCACATCTGTGTGCATGCTGGCAGGACAGAAACACCTTAGGATGCTTTGATCATTGTCAGTAAGACAGAGAAGATTAGAAACCACATATTTAATGGCTACTGAAATTAGTCTCTCATAAGGCCACTAGACTAGGAGTCAGAACTTCGGAGCTCTGTCTCAGCTCTGCCAATGACTTTGGGCAAGTCCCTTCCCCTCTTGAGGCTCCTGTTCTCCCTCCCACCTGTTGTCCATTTTAAATGATAGGCCCTGAGGCAAACTAGAAAATCAGTCCTCCAGAACCTGCTGCCTGACAGGCTGTGAGAGGAAATTCTGCCCCCAGGATCTTAGTAAATCAGTGCTCCTTGCAGTCCTTGGACAGGTTAGGAAAGGCCACTCAGGAGGCACTGCAAATTTTACTACAGCCCCTCTCCCGCTACACTCCCTCCACCACATACCTGGATCCTTCAAGGTCAAATATTTTCTCTCATCCTCTCAAAAGACACACTGCCTTATGTTATCTACATTTAGCATTGTTGACAGTGATATTGCTTTTAATTTGATCGCAAGGGGGGGGGGTGTTGGGGGGAGGGGGATTTTGATTTCAAGTAAGGAGTCAGAGATCTGGAAAGGTTGAGAAACACCAGCATCTCTACATGACAAGTGGGATTGGAAACAAAGGCACCAAGATGGGAAGGGATTTGACCAAGGTCAGTGGCAAAGAATCCAGTAGTCCTGACTTTCAGCTACCCCCCCTTTCTCTCACCATTACACCCCACTCCCCTTCTAGTGCTGGGAAAGCTACCAAGGAATCCTGGCGCCCAACCCATCTGCTCTAACCACTAGACCCCACTCCCCTCCCAGAGCAAAGACTGGAACCCAAAAGTCCTGGCTCCCACTCCACTGCCTCTCCATTGGCTTGTGCTGCCCTTCATCAGATCTTCTGGGTGCATGCCCTCCAGGACAGACTCGGGCCCTGTAACTACCTGCTGTACAAGACAACTTGTACTCAACAGGGTGATTTGGCCCAACTTTTGATTCACAGCAGGGTCCCTCACCCCATCGCTGTGACAATGATCCTGTATGACACACAACAAACACCCCAAAAACTCCCTTTCCAGAGACCCCCTAGCATTACATTGCCCTTGCACACTGACCAGGACAGGAATGGACAAGGCGGGTGAGGTAAGAGCAGTTTATTGGTAATATCTGTTGGAGAGAGAAAAGTTTAAGGTCAGATC
Source organism: Pelusios castaneus (assembly GCA_007922175.1). Taxonomy (NCBI): domain Eukaryota; kingdom Metazoa; phylum Chordata; order Testudines; family Pelomedusidae; genus Pelusios; species Pelusios castaneus. The sequence goes on along the minus strand of ML685770.1, from coordinate 74,591 downwards.
TGAAGAAGAGCTCTGTGGAAGCCGGAAAGCTTTGCTCTCTCACCAACAGAAGTTGGTTCAATTACCTCACCCACTTGTCTCTCTCATATCTGGGACGAACATGGCTACAACAACACGGCACACAGGAATTACCCTGAGTGGTCCTACGGGCCTGGGCACACATGCAACCAGCTCCCAAAGGACTTAACAGACTCTACGTCTTTTTCTGTTTGGAACATTGGCGGTAACAGCACACAAACAGTAATCCCTAAATGCAGCCGCTTTATGGGTGGGGTGTGTCTGTACAGGGTCCTTCATCAGGGATGCAGCATGATAGCTGTTTATACAGGATCCCTCATTCAAAGCTGAAAGGTGGCCACCTCTGGAATGGTGTGCAAAGATTGGTCATACAGGGATCCCTCACCTGGCATTAAGGTGCAACTGCCTCTGGGGTGGGGCACAGGGTAGGAGTTGCACAAACAAAGCTCTCTCACCAGCACTGAGAAGCATGTGCTACCAGATGAGGCATGGGGGCTGTTTATACAGGGATTCCTTACCTGGAGCTGAGGTGCAGCTGGCTCTGGGGTGGGATGCAGAGGCTGTTCGTACAGGAATCCTTCACCTGGTGCTGAGATGCTGCATGCTTTAGAAATGTTGACAGTCAAGGGCAGTGGGAGCAGATGCTACGCACTGGGGTAGGGCAGGATCGGGTCTATTCTGGGCCATGTGGCCTGCAGCCAGGACTGGATTTGATTCTTTGTCCCCGGCCCCTCTAGGGCTTCCCTGCTGGGCACTCACCTAGCTCTCCGCAGGGCTGCGGCTGAAGACACAGACAGGGGACTGGGGGGGAGGGGGTGTCTTGCAGCAGGAGCAACTTGCCAACGGAGCGAGAGGTTACAGCACAGCCTTGCCCCTTTGTGTAGTTTCCCCTGCAAGGCACCCTGGGAAACATAAGACTCTCGCAAAGCATTCTGGGGACGGTAGTTCCTATGGGGAGGAGCGAGGATACCAGCAGCGATGGGGAGGGGCGCCAAGTGAGGCGGTTACTATGGATGCAGTCCTAGCCAGGAGACGGTTGCCATGGGAGGGTGGGGTGCCGGCAGCTGGGATAACAACAGTTCCTAGGGGTGGGCAAGGCATTAAGATTGGTGTCCATGCTGGGAGGGCCCTGGCCTGCCTGGGGAGACGTGGAAGGGCAGAGCCCTGTGCGGATAGAAATATGTGGCCCCACATCTTATCTGCATCCCCAAGAAATGATCCACAGATATCCGCATCACATCTGTGGATACAATGCAGATATCCGCAGATTTGCAGGGCTCTACTGTGGGGCACAGCTCTAGGGAAGACGTTTTATAGATTTGAGGAAACACTTTCTGTGGGGGCAGTTCTGGTTTCTATGGGGGAGCTTTAGGGAAGGTGGGCTTCAGTAGGGGGAGCAGGACTCCCTCCTGCAGGATCAGCTCCCCCATACTGTATCTAGAGCTCTGCCACCACACCACAGCCCTATCCCCACTTGGCATATTGGTGGCAGAGATCCCCCAGCACTTCTTCCAGCATCCATTGAGGTGCAGGCCCCCTGCACTCTGCCCCTTCAGGGTGGGGCTGGTAATTAACACCTACCCTGAGATGCACAGAGCAGTTCCCCTGCTCAGAGCAATTAACTCAGGCACCCAGCAGTCAGAGCCAGTCACAGCACAGCTAACTCAAGGCAGGTTCCCTGCTCTGTGGTCAGCTCAGGCTTTCTGCAGACTCAACCAAGATGGTCGAACATTTATCCCCAGAGCAGCTCTCCCCCTCAGAGTAATTGTATCAAGAGCTCCGCAGACCCAGGCAAGCCTCATGGTGTTGGTTACAACTAGGACATTTCCCCCTCCTGAAGCGATTAGGTCAGGGCCACTATAGACTCAGGCAGGCATTGCTGCATCAGATCACATCTTCAGCCTTTTCTCTGCAGCCACAAGGACTGGAAATTATTTTTTAAAAATTTTAAATGGATGTTGAGACTGCCCCAGTCATGGATCAGGCACTGGTGCCAAAACCTGGGTATGAGCCTATATTGTCTTAACCCAGCCCTATAGTTCTGCAGTTTCCAATGCTGCTCTGAAGAGCAGCATGTTATGGATGAGTTTGCACCATCACCTGAGGTCCAAATGCCATCAACTCCCACAATGCTGCATAAGGCCCCACAACTATACTGGGCAATACAAACTGGTTGATAGCTTTTACTGGGATAACCTTTTGGCACCAGAGGGCAGGGTAGTGGCCAGATAGCACTAGAGGAAAAGCTCACTCCAATATCTGTGACATGATGCTGCTCTTTATTGAACCCAAACAAAATTCAGCCTAAATCCTGGGCTGCTGTATCTCATACCTCCATCTGCACGTGCCTGTAGAGTTGTTTCTGGCAGGAGGGTGGGTTAGATGGCACAATCAGCACTGACCACAGGCTATTGCACTCCTAGCTCACTGGTGGGGCCTCAGTTTCCTGGCTGCAGCGCTCATGGTGGAAGGCAAGAAATTCCTGCTCTCTCCTGCAGAGCTGTGTATCATTTCCCAGGTGCTGCTGGAGGGAACCCGTCTCCACCCCTAACCCAGGCTGTGAGGACATGGGTAGCCAGCAGGCTCTTTGCACATGTGGGGGGGAGAGCAAGATTTGAACATGGAGGGACAGGACAGGCATCTCTGATCCTAGGATGGGAAAGGCATGGGGGCGGGGAGGAAGCAAAGGGGGTTGTTCCCTCCCCCTATTACCTACCCACTCATCCTGAGACTAGAGGACTAAACACTCAGCACCCACTTGCACAAGTAACTGATGCAGAGCCCACCCAGCTAACTGCAAGTGCTCACAAACTGTGAGCCTCCAAAATATTCCCCTGCCCAGGCAAACCTCCAAGCCATGGGATCCCTTCTCCCTGCATCTCATCCCCAGGGGAACTGCCACAATGGAGCAGACCTGTGGGCCCATCCTACCCTGTATCCCATACCCACCAGCTGCTTCAGAGGAAGATGACTGACTCTCTGGGGGAGGCAGCACTGCAATAATTGGTGACTTTCTGACCCCCTAGCTAAGGGTCAGCACATGCTCTGAAGCAGGCAGGCATAGAGCCATTCACATGCTCATTATCGTTAGTTGTCCCTGTTCTAGCTCCTGCTCTTCCCAATACCATGGGGGTATCTGAGCCCTCTCCGGACCCTCAGCTCTCAGCCCGACATTGTGGCAACAAATTTGTCAGACTCATGCATGCAGTGTGTATGAAGTTATTTCCTTTTGCTACTTCTCCATTTCCTAGAGTCCTCCTTGTATCATGAAAGGGTTGAACCGTGGCTCTCACCTACCGTCTCCACTCCCTGCACCAGGTTCCATCCTGTCTCCTCTGAAATGATGAACAATCCCCATCTTTTCAGTCTCTCAAGAGATTTCCCCCTCATGCTTGTCTCCCATCTCTAAACCTAGTTTGATTCGTAGTCTTTAAGGCCAGGAGGACCCATTGGATCCTAGTTCAATAGTTCCCAACCCCGGGTGCAGCTCCTCTTTGGAGAGTGCAGGGGGTTCAGTAGGCTTCAGTGATCCTCAGGTCAGTTAGCTCCTGAGCTCCATGACAGTGCGAGTTGAGGAGCAGCCCCAGCTTCTATTACCCTCAGTCCACGAGGGATGGAGTGGGCAGTGACCGCTGTACCAGGGCACCTGCAGTTTTGGAGGTCAAAGTAATTTATTATGAGAAATATCTACTCTTGAGGGTTAACATATCATATTGCTATGAAATGATCAGAACTAAACACAATTTCAGGAGAGGGCAGCCCCCTACTTTGGGGAAGGATGAGCCAGTGGTTCACAAAGCAACTAGGGTTTCAGACCCACATGAATTCTCTGCTTGACCCCGACTCACCTTGGCAAATTGCTCTAGTGTTGCTGTGCCTCAGTTTCTTCCACTGTAACATGGGGACAAGGTACACTGTCCTGCCTGCCCAGGGTGTTAAGATAAATACACAGAAAGATCATGAGATGATCAGACACTGTAGTAAGAGGGGCACATTAATATCTAAATTGGAGGTACCGAGTGGCCTTAGTAACATCTTTGCTATCGTTCTCAAGCCCATTCTTCTCTGCCACCTCCTTGCAGATGCCCAGTTTAACCTAAGCTCTCCCTCACACTGGCTCATGAGGCTATGTAGCTATCACCCATCTACCAGCTGATGTGCTTTGAAATATACACAATATATTCTCAATAGCAGAGAGCTCTTTGGTGCAGGGACTCTCTCTCAGTAGGTCTGGGGCCTGATGCTGTCGGAGCCTCGCTAGTCATGCTAGTACACGCTCCGGAGTCACGCTAGTACAATTCCACTCCCGCAAGCCAGCTGTTGCACAACTGTATCACACCCCTGCATGGATTTAATTGAAGAGATTGGCCTGAAAACGCATGCCTTTACTGCTCAAGCTGAACAAGGTTGCAGCAGACGTGAACACTCTAAGCCCTGCTGGGGGTAGGAGATGAACCCACCTGGGGCCAAGGTATTTTCCTGAAAGAAAGAACAGCCAGGGCCCACTGTTGGAAACTTTTATTTTACTGGAAAAGCCAGTGTCAAAACTCTAGACAGATAGTAACAGAAGCTTCTACACAAGCACTAGCTGCTTTGGAAACAGTTCGCCACAGTCTAGCCTCAGAGGAGGGTGTGACCTGGGATTCAGATCAATTCCGAAGAGAACAACAACAAATAAATAAATAAAGAAGAGACTTGGGATTCTCCATCCACAAGGCTGAGAAGAGAAACGAAACAATGAGGTGAACTCTATGAGTAAGTTACCTGGAAGACAATGAATCCCCACCTCAACTCATGCACAACCTGAGATAAGATGGGGCCAATGTGATGGTAGGGGAAGAAAAGAACTATGCTTACAGGTGGGGGGGAAGTGCTCAGGGGCTGAAAAAGTAAGAAAAAAAGATACACTGGATCACAAGTTTACTGAAACACAAGAACGTCCATTAAAAATAAACACACTAGAGGCAGCCAATACCCGTCGCAGGCAGCGGGATGGTGTGGGAAAGTAGGACAAACTTTTCCCGTGTAACGGGAGCCCGAGGGTCCACCCGAGAATACGCTACCTGAAAGAAAGCACAATACAGTTTCAAAGGCTTATGTCAGGAGTAGCCACCATGGCAAAAAGCCCAGAGATCCCATGCCCACCCTATGCTCTCATACTGTCCACGCACAGAAGTCATGCTGGTATAAGTCAGCTTTGGACTGATGCAGAATCCTGGGTGGATGTTCCTAGTCTGGAATACTTTAAATCAGTCCATAACCAATTTACACTGATATGAAATAAGCTATAAGCCCACCCACCTGTCTTTCTTGCACCGGTTTCAGACGAGTTTAAAAATCATCCCTTAACCAGGGCAACTTTCTAATGTAGATGGTGCTAAATCTCCATGGGAACTGGCTCAACTTCACCCCAAGCTGGCTCCAACACCAAGGAGCACCTTGCTTAACACAATACATTAAGTGTGGTCCAGTGGATGCAGACCAGGACTGAGAAGCAGAAAATCAGTGTTCTGTTCTTGCTTTTGGGTGATGAGTGGTGGCTGGATCAACGAGGACCCTGCAGACAGGATACTCGGTTTCTATTCCTGGCTCTACCACTGACTTGCTGTGACACCTTGGCCAAGACTTTTCCCCTCTCTGTACCTCTGGCCCCCTCCCTACTATCAGAACACAAGCTCTTCGGGGCATGGACTGTCTGCAGGGCACTCAGTACGGAGGGGCTTTGATCTTAACTAGGGCCTCTATGCGCTACCGTAACACTACCTAGGGGCATTGGGCCAAATTATTAACACTTCCCATTTTTGTAGTGTATCTGTATAGATGCTGACTAATCTCCACAACAGCTTCTGGGTGATAAAATGACAATGGTGAAGTGACTGTTTACAGAGCGACACTATGGAAAGTGGAGCTGAATTAACTAACAGCATGAATTGGAAATGGATTAATCTACATTAAACCCCTGTGTGTATGCGTCACAATTAAAATGGCCTTCAAAGCGTCTGACGAAGTGGGATTTTCTCCCACGAAAGCTCATGCGATAAATAAATCTGTTAGTCTTTAAAAGTGCCACAGGACTCTGTTGTTTTTCTACAATAGACTAACACGGCTCCCCCTTTGGAATTAGTTTGGTTAGTTTAATTCGCTTCCAAAGTCAACTAAACTAAACTGAACTGAGGCCACTAGAATTCTGAATAAGAGCGTCCACACAGGGATTTGACAGGAGTTTAACTAATCCACTTTAAACGCTAATTCAAATGAATTCTTTCAAATATCCCGGTGTAGAAAAGCCCTCAGTTTGCTGTAGCTTAAGCCTCAGTACAGCCAATTAAGGCCCCCCTCACTTCTGAAGAGAAGCATCCACATAGGGATTTGACGTGCCTTCACTTCAAAATTTCAGTTAATTATCCTTAGCCTCACCCAAGCGTTCGCACAGACTAGACCCCGCAGTGAAACTGAGGTTAGAACTCAGGCCCCCCTCTCCCAGTGCTGCAATTCTAGACCACACTGCTGCTGTCACAGGCCCTGCCCGCAGAAGCCAACGGGCAGCACTTAGTCCACAATGTTCAGCAGCGGGTGGTTTGGCCCAAGAGGACGCTACTGGCCCCAGAGTTTAATTTTAAGGCTTGCGACTCTCAGCAAAGCACATGCTGAGTTTCACTGACCCAAAGCCTGAGGTCAGCTTTAAGCACACGCATCACTGTCTGGCTGAACTCGGACTGCTGGCTGGTGTCAATTGCTCTGCTCGCAAGAGGAGCCGATGGCGTTTTGGGAGGTACTCTGCCCTTGCAAAGACTTGGCAGTCAGAGCACTGAGTAAGTCACAGTGATACCAAACAGAATGAAGGAGTTTTAGCTAATCACTGCTTTGAGGTCACCAAGGGTCATGCTACCACAGTCTGGGACAATGCCCAGTTTTGTAGTCAAGCAAACACTGGCATGTCACAGAGCTGGTGCCTTTGCAAATTGCCATTCACATCAGAATCCCCGCCACTCGACCAGCAGATTGCTCTATGGGCTTTTATGAGACAGGGAGGAGAAGCTGGCAGAAGAGCTCATGCCAGAGGCAAAAGGTATTTGATTCAGTGGCTCCATTGGTTGAACACAGATATCCACGTTAATGGGGGTTGTTTTGCTCCGCAATATCCAAGATTCCCTCAAGTTAAAACAATACAGCACAAACCATCTGCTCAGATTACTGCTAAAACCTGGGGCAACTGAATCAAAAGGTATATTTTTAGCAGAATCTTGATATGCCAGAGCAACATCCGTATTCCAGGGGTCTAGCAAACATGAAGGCCCATCAAAAACAAACAAGGAGTCCTGTGGCACTTTTAAAGACTAAATTTTATTTATCCCATGAGCTTTCGTCGGTGAATCCCACTTCGTGAGATGCTGAAATGGAAAACATAGTGTCTGACAAAGTGGGATTCACCCACAAAAGTTCATGCAATAAATAAATTTGTTAGTCTATAAAAATGCCACAGGACTCGTTAGCTTTGCTGAACTAGACTTAACACAGCTACCTCTCTGGAACTTGAAAGCCCATACATATGATTTGTACATGTAAAGCCAGAAGGGACCATTAGTGTATGGTGTTGCCATTCCCACCTAACACAGGCAAAAGAATATCACTCAGTTCCCCTACTTCGAAACCAATATTTTGTTTTTGAATAAAGCATCTTCCAGGAAGGCAGCCAGCTTGGACTGGAGGTCTCAGGAGATGGAGAATGCACCACTTCCCTTGGGACTTTATTCAATGTTTAATCAACCTCACAGTGGGAAAATTTGTGCCTTTTTTCTAATTTGAATTTGCCTGGCTTTAACTCCCAGCCATTGGTTCTCGTTCTGTCTGTCTCTGCTAGATTTAAGAGCCCATTAGTAGCCCAAATCTTCTCCCCATGAAGATACTTTTACAGTGTAATCAAGTCACCTGTTGAGTAGGGTCTGGTTTGGGGAGATAGACAGGATGGGACTAGGACATTAGGATGACAGGAAAGGCATCAGAAAGCTCCCAGAATTTTCTTCCTATTTGCAATTACTGCCATTGACCCAAATTCAGGGGCAAAGAGTAAAGCCAGGAGCACAGGAGGGACAAGGGAGACAGGAGAAGATGAGCAGGATTTGGGAAACAGACCCCAAAAGCCTGCGACCTCAAGCCAGGAGTTTGGAGCAGAAAAACAAGTCAGTCCAGAGGGACTGATTTCTGAAGACAGATGATCAGGATGGACAGCTTAGCTATGCACCTTTGGGAAAGAGGACGACCACCAGTGTATCCATGGCATCGGAAGGGCCCTGGGCAGCACCATGTGTCAGCAGAGTATGTGAAGGCTGTGAATGCAATGAGGGAGAGAGATGGTTCAGAGTTACACAAGGGGAAATTAGCCAGGAGTAATGGGATGGAGTTAAAGGAAATAGCAGGAGAAAACAGACTAGCCCAAGAAAAGCTGAAATCCAGGTGTCTGAGATACTGGCCAAGACAAAGCCCTGAAAACACTCCCGAGTTACAGCTCATGAAAGGGAGAACTTGTTTCACTTTTTAAAGGTTTGCTTTGCAACCCTGAGACCTAACAACAAACAGATTCTCTCCCAATCACAACTCCAGGGGCTGGGCTTTAATACCAAATATTGTGAGCCTTGTGATACAGGTGAGAGTCAGCAGCATGAGGTTCCTCCCCATATGAAATGTACCTTTAAGATTAGAACTGACTGCCTTTGGGAATTTTAAAATAACTAACAAATATCTCTATTGACCCTAGGTTTTTAGAGATTTTCAGGCTAGAAGGGACTTCCTGTGGTCAGGCCTCCTGTACAATAGGCCAGAGAATTTCATCCTGTCATGCCTGGATCATGTTCAATAAATTGCACTTGAGCTGAAGTGCGGGTTTTAGACAGAGAGACAGATGTATAATGTTGATTTATAGACGTCAAGTGATGAGAATTGCAAAGGCTTGCTGGAAAATTAAGAATTGTTGGGGTCAAGTCTGACGTGAGACTGTGCCACTGATACTTTCAAATGTAGTTCATGAACAGGAAAAAAGTCTATTCCCCCTACATGTTATATTAAACGGCTTTTCTGCAGGAAGATCAAAATCTCTGCCAATTTTAGGGCATGCTGAATGGCTAGAGGCAAATAAATTGCAAAAAATAATTCTGCTCTCTTGAAGAATAAATTGCTGGTTGATTTCAAGGCCTATTAAAAAAGGCACACAGGCAACACTCTAAATCTAGCATGGAGACATGGATCGCGTCAGCATTCCAACTGGGGAAACAGTGACGTATTCCCTACTGATTTAGAGCCAAGCTAGTGCGTAACTGGCAAAAGTAACTTTTAATCGGGAATTGCTTTAAAGTCCAGATTATAGCAAAACACAGTTGACACTGATTTCATACCAGCTGTCTGAGTACATAGTGACTACCTCAAATCATCTTCATTCAAAAACATGAAGAATGAGCTAGGATTGAAAAACGAACCAGACCCACTCAACATGGGTGGTGGGGATTATTCTAAAATACTCCATAGCCATCCCATGTGAATGCACACCTGTTCTGTGAAGTACAAGTACTCCATTAATATGAGAAAGGTACCAGGCTTTTACAAGCAACACTAACAATATGCTTTCACTGGGCTGTAGTCTGTTGATCACAGCCAGAGGCAAGCGGAAACCCTGGTAAATCTGTCTGTGCATCAAGCCCAATATATACTCTCACCTCCGACTCAAAACGCAGAGTACCGCGCCCTGTCCGCGTACGGCTCCCGCTCAAACCGTTGAACGTCGTAGAGGGAGGCCCGAGTGACCGACGAGACTGGAGACAGCTGACAACGCTCGTAACCGTACGCCTCTCCGACGGTGGTGGCCGCGGCTGCCGTGCGACGCAGGGGGCTTCTATCCCGGGTATAATAGGTGGAGGACGCGGCTGCCGCAGCAGCAGTGGCAGCTGCAGCTACTGCCGCGGCTGCTGCTCCCGGGGTCGGCAGCAGCGCTCTATCGTAAGGGTCTAGGGTGGTAGTGAGGCGATTGGCCATGGCTGTGGTGGCGGCCATGGCTGTGGTTTGTACTTGGGAGTACTGCGCATACTGAGAATACTGGGCCATTGTTTGCTCTGCATAGGCGTCGTATGCAGATGCCGTAGCATAGGGCCTCACGCGATATCTTTTGTAGTAGTCGACCATTCCTCCATACCCATCATCGTAATACAGGGTCTCCCCATAGCCCGCAGGGTAGGGAGTGCGCACCGCTCCGTACTGCTCATTATAGGTTTCGGTAAAGTCAGGCACTTGCCCCGTGCGATCTACCGGACACTCTTTAGACCAGTGCCCTTCTTTCCCGCACCGATAGCATCCGCTCTTGTCTCCCATCCCAGGCACCGTCCGAAGCCGACTGGTGGACAACTGCACGCGCATCCGCTTGCCTTTAAGAAACAGACGCAAGAATGGTTGCTATATTAAACTGATGCCACATGGAAAGCACAAGATTTGCAATGTGCAAGAACCAAGTAACTCAACCACCTTGTTCCTTCAGCAGCCAATCAAAACCTAGCCTTTCCACCGCACTCACAATGGGGAGGAATTCTTACTGGCCAAGGGGAATGATTTTACAGGAACGTGAATGAACGTGCCACGAATAAAAAGCAACTGTCTCCTGAAAAGGAACATTTCAGTAGCATTAAGGTCTGATTGAGGGAGATACTTAAGCCTGATCCCGATAACTACTGGGCAGATGTGAACTTTTAGCCTTGGGGGCTATTCCCATGCTTAAATTTACACATCTCCCTAGTTCCTATTTTGATCCAAACCGAAGTCTGCTCCAAGGCTAGAATGTCAACTCCTTTCTTACACTAGTGAGCAGCTACATGTCTACGTAGAGACCTATGGGACCCTTGCAGGGTCTGAGCACTTGCCAAGTGTTAGCATCACCCCACCACTGCAAGGGGGTGTGTGTGACCATTTTACAGGGACCGAGGCGCAGCACAGATGAAGCGACTTGTCCAAGGTCACACGAGGAGTCTCTGGATGAGCCAGGAACTGAACCCAGACCCATCAGAACATCCTTCCTACCCTGGGGAAATCAATGGGTCTGCTCACATAAGTAAGCGCTCCCCAAGGTGACTGTGCAATTTATAATTTCATGCATTCATTCTAGACGATTCTCCAATGCCATTTGAGACAGGGAGGGAATTGTATGGGACATCATGCTTAAGAGTGGGTTTCCAAAACCTCAATTTAGCCTCTCTGGCTGCCAGCAAAGCTTGCAATGACAAGTGGTTCATGATGTAGCTTGCTCGGTCTAGGCCTGTATGCTACTCTTGCTGACAGAAGATCTGTTGTAGGGTCGCTAGCACGGCTGTTCTAGGCAATGCGCTTTTGGTTAGTCAAGCCAACTGCCGCTTGTACGTATTATTTTCATTGGAAGAGGCTGCACTCTTGAACCCTTTTCTCCTACCATCATCAGGGTTCAACAAGAGGAAACAGGCAACCGAGAAAATTGACCCGATTGTCTCTCTACACTCAACTAGCTTAATTCTGCAGCCACCCTGCAAGCCCAAAACTCAGATGAGTCAGAAGCTGTGTTCTGTGCCCAGGAGGCTGGGATTTTCAAAGTAGTTTCTATCTAATGGAGCAAGTAGCTGGGAGACTAACTCCCCTGGACTCCTTTGAAAATCCCAGTCACTGTGGCTAAACAACTGAGCACAAATCCCTCCTTCTTCACAAGGTAATACGAGACGGAGGGGTGGCTCCCCAACGTGGCTTCTCCCATCAATCCAATCCAATCCAAAGGCTGCAGGCAGCGCAGAGACCAGCATCAGGACAGAGAAAAGCCTCTTAGAGTGAACAAGGATAAGGCAATCATGATGCTACTTGTAGAATAGCCCCAACGGCTTTATAGAAAACCGGATTCAAAGTAAGAGACAGGGCAAAGAGCAGGACAGCAATTAGTGGAGACTGAATGGGCAAGAGCGAATGGATTCTGACCTGGGTGCAGTCGTGTGCCACCTGGCTTCCCACCTAGCTTACAGCTCAGATCAGCTGTCTGAAGATAAAGCTACTTTTAGAGTTAACTGAACTAAGTATTAAAGGACTCACCTCTCATGCTGGAGAACTCATTGTACGAGCTACATGTTATCCTTTGAATTTTCAGCTGGGCTTTTTGTGGGGCAGTTAAATCTCAGTCAGATCACCCAGAAAAATCAGCGTCTGCACACCTCATGGCCATTTAATTGATGAGGAACATAACACAACCCCCCAACAAAGAAACGTGTGACTTACTACAGACCAGCGATCTTAGGAAGCGGATCTACCATCAGTGCCCAGGAGGCAGTGCAGGTCTAGTGGGCAGCCGGGCCATCAGTTCTCAGCTCTGCTAGCCACCTCAGGCAAGCCCCTTCCTCTCTCTGTGCCTCCATTTCCCCGTTTTGTCTATTCAAGACTGACACTGTGGTTGTATAGCATCCAGAAAAATATGGCTATGATCTCAATAGGGGCATCTAAGTGTTACTGTAATATGAAAAGCTGTGGTGGCCTCTTTAACTGATTAATTTCTAAAGACAAGACCGTAGGAGGTTGAGTAGTGCGGCCATCAAGCAGGGAAAGGGGGTCAGATCATGAAATCATGACTGACAAAAAGCATCCATCTGGAGAAGACAACATGAATGTCGCCCACACATGCTGGCTCCCCAGAGCCTGTTTGGGAAAGAGGACATTTACCTTTCTAATTCCGTGCTGCCAAAGTTAGCTCCTTGGATGATGTGGATTTCTATCAGACAGAAAAAACAAATATGTTCTAGCAGGGCCAGAGAACTAATGTACAGTACCCAGCCAGCACAACCCCCACTGGAACCTTTGGGCACACTCACAACATGAACATTCACTACTAATGGCCTCTGTCCCACAAATCAAGGGGAGTGGGTACTGTTCAACAACATCTAGCTCTTAAATGGAGCTTTCTAGCTCTTAACCTCAAAGTGCTTCACCTAATTTGTAATTAACAGTATTCCCATTATGCAGAGGGAGAAAGAGGCACAGAAAGGAGAAGGGACTTGTCCACAGTCACACAGCTGAGCTGCGACTAGAACCCAGATGACTTCCACCAGTGTCCTATTACTGGGCCACTCCAACAGCCTGAACAGATTTGCCCAAGAACTTGACTGAAAATGGTTCTGGTGGCTAGATATCCACATCGGTCTACATTGGCTGCTGGTCTCTGGTGGCTAGAGAAGATATTCTCAATCTGGGGATAACCATAGGTGTCAGGGAATCACAACCAACCTGGCAAGCCACATTACTGACTGCCAGGATGATTCTGATCTGCTACTCCAGGACACTTGGAAGAACACAATGTAGTACCAATTGGATATTGACCACCTTTCAGGTTACATGAGTGGTCTTATGCTACAGTAACTCTTACCAGCAGACAAACACCAATAGATCAAACTTCCAACACATTAAGGCTGAAAAGATTATAAGATTTCCTACAAATGTACATGCTGATAAGGGGGGGGCTAACCTAATCCAGAACAGAACGTCTCTAACCACTGCACCAGCAGAGGCTGAATATAGCCATTCCAGGGGACACTTGTAATGAAACTGCAGAGAGATTCAAACCTACTGTGCGTAGGTAAGTGCCCACCCTCTTCCTTTGCACACAAGTGTGTGGCCAAGTAGGAATTTGCTGCAATGTTTTCATGAATTCTAAGCATGTCTCAGTTTCCCTCTATATACTGCTATGCTACCCAGTGGGTGGAACAGTGCAGAAGATCGGGGAGAGGAGGAGTGAGTCGGTGTGACGTGTGGCTGTCTAGGTAGAATGATTCCATTCATTACAGAACTGGTTGAAGTGACTCAAATCAAGAGGGTCCACCAAGCCAATGGCACCCCAACAATTGAGAAACACCACCTAACAGCAGAAAGCCCCACAGAGCTGGAGAACAAGGTGCCCGGGGAATGGAAAAAGGGCTGCCTTTTGGAGCTCTAGCACTCAGCCCGGGAGGGAGAGAAATGGAGTCCACCGCAGCTTGGTTGGCTCATCATGGCACTGGCTTGACCAGGATGGACTATGGTTTAATTCTTCCTCACTTGGCTGATCCAAGAATTTTCAGATTCTGTAGCCAGATGATTCCCAGGTGGTTACCGTGTTTCGCAAAGGCTGCCTGTGTAGCACTGAAGTGCTGCACACTGAAGAGCTATAGCAGCAGCCTCCTGCAGGAGTCAGGATTGGCTGAATTCACTGCAGGGAGGCAGCATTTGCAGGGCCAAAAGCCTGGTCTCAGAGCCTCGGAAGCCACAGGCCGGCCCCAGCAGAACCGTGTGGGTCCCTGGGGCCTGGCACATCAACGGGATCACTCCCAAAGAGACTGGTAAGAGGTTGCGCATGAACAACCCCATGACAAAGTGCAGTGGACTTTTCTTCGGGCAAGAGGTGATGAAAATCAGCAAGATGGGCAATTCTGCTCTACCTGTTTGTTGCGCTTTCAGTATTGCTGAGCACAAGCAGAGCCTGCCTTGCCCACAATCATGAGATTGGTTTAGAAAGAATCAAGGAATTTCAAATTTAATACATTTTGGGTTCTTTCAGCCAGTTTTCTGGTTGGAGCTATTAGGATTCGAGTTGGGAAGCTTCTCTGTGTCACTATGAGGGCTAAAACAGGATGAGGGGCACTGGTCTTGGAGGAAACCTGCAGGCGGGTGGGCTTGACAGCAGCAGGGACTCTGCCTAAGCCAGCTTGCCTTGGCATGGAATGCTCCACCCCACCACCGAAATGTGGCAGTTCTGGCCATGGCAGTCTGGACGATGCCACTTTGCCTACTGGCAGCCTGTGCTTGTGGGTAGAAGCGCCTGAACACTCCAATGGAGCTGCAGAAGATGGTCCTGGGCGAACAGCTGGCCAGGCCAACTGTGGGCTACAGCACTAGGGAGAAGAGCCAATTGCTCTATGAAATTGCTGGCAGCCTGTCAGGGAAGCAAACAGCCAGCTAGAGATTTCTAGCAGTGCACAAGAAAGGCCTTCTTCCCCAGAAACAAGAGGTGGGATTCCTACAGGCCACGAGGGGGAAGGAGGACAGCAACTGTGTCTGGGGTTAGGAGAGCCCTCATAATAGAAATGAAGGACTGGCAGGGACTCAGTAGGTCACCACTCCAGACTCCTGCACTGAGGCAGGACTCAGAATCATCGTGCCAAACCTGTCCTTAAAAATCTCCTGTGATGGAAATTCCACAGCCTCCATAGGTGATTTGTTCCTGGGCTTAACTACCCTGACAATTGGGAAGTTTTTCCTAATGACTATAAACTAAATATCCAGGTTCACAATTAATAAGAAAGGCCTGAAGAAGCTGGAGGTAGATGAGCTGAGGACATGTGCACCAAACACCCTCTGAAAGTATCAGAAGGGGTGTGTGAAGATAAATTAGTATAACTCTAGCCCAGACAGAGCTCCCCAGAAGCTCATGTGGTCTGGTACATGGTCTCCAGGAAGGAGCAGGTTAGTTGTATGTAGAAAAAGATTCAATATATTTTTCTTTTGGCTACTTGTTTTTCGTTGACACAAAAGTCAAGCTATTTGATGAGAGATAGAAGCGATCATGCATGTACCAGGAAGGCCAGGCAAATATCCCTTGACTCCATGGCACTAACTATTCCACTCAACATGTGCAGTGGCAGTAAAAAAGTTAACAGAATGCTGGGAAACATTAGGAAAGGAACAGAGAATAAGACAGAAAATATCATATTGGTTCTTTATAAATCCATGGTTCGTCCATATATTGAATACTGCATGCAGATCTGGTTGCTCTAGCTCAAAAAAAAAAAAAAAAGATATACTGAACTTGGGAAAGGTACAGAAAAGGCAACTGATTAGGAATGTGGAATGACTTCCGTATAAGGAGTGATTAATAAGGACTTTTCAGCTTGGAAAAGAGATGACTAATGGAAGATATGATACAGGTCTATAAAATCATGACTGATGCGGAATAAGTTATTTACTTAGCATTATTTTCTCCTTCTGACACCACAAAAATTAAGGATCACCAAATGAAAGGTTTAAAATGAACAAAAAGGGAGTATTTCTTCACACAATACAGAGTCAATCTGTAGAACTCTTTGCCAGAGGATGTGGTGAAGGCCAAGACTATAATGGGGTTCAAAAAAGATCTAGGCAAGTTCATGGAGGATAGGTCCATCAACAGCTATGAAACAGGACAAGCAGAAGCTGGGAATGGCTGACAGGATGGACCACTTGATGATTACCTGTTCTACTCATTTCCTCTGAAGCACCTGGCATTGGCCACTGTGGGAAGACAGGATAAATCCAGACAATTATGCACTAAAGACATTAGAATCATAAAAACTGGAAGGGACCCCGAGAGGTCATCGAGCCCAGTCCCCTGCACTCATGGCAGGACCAAGTACCCTCTTAAACCATCCCTGACAGGTGCTTGTCTAACCTGCTCTTAAATACTTCCAATGATGGAGATTCCACAACCTGCCCACGCAACACTCTACTCTGATGCAAGAAAGAGTAAGTGCCATCCTTTATCAAGACACAATAGGAGACGATGTAAAAATCAAGGAAAGTTACATGTTATTCTCTGAATAACTGTTATTCCTTCCACCACCACACACGCTCCCCAAATGCTACCCACCTCTCAGGCCCACTGCCCAAAATATTTCCCTGAGAAGCTCCAATTTCTAACAAGAACTCACAGATATCATATTCCTGGTCCTGTGAAGAACTAGACCACCAATCAGATCCCTTTGGCCCTTTTGGAAAACTCACATTAAACTTGAAAGTCCCCAAAGGAGCTGCTAAGAGGTGGCATTGAAAAGATGCTGCTTCTTTTTGAAGGACTTTACCATTATTTTAAAAACTCATTCACAAACCTTCCCCTAACTGTTACCCTATCTAAGAGAAGGGTACCAGTATTATCCCACCCCAGAATTAGAACCATGTCAGGGAGTTCAAACCAAGGACTCTGGCTAAGCTAAAAAAGAGAGCTTTCCAAAATCGCAGAGGAAACATTTCTGCTACATTTTAGTGGACCGTGTGTTTGGGTTTCACTAGCAGATCAGGGTTTGACAAAACCCAGGCACCAGGTTGCCATGGCAAGCGGGGTTTGTAGGCTGGCTCCCAGCTCCACTAAGGAAATGCAATAGAGGAGCACCCTCTGGTGATCAAAAATGAAACTGATGACACCCAGCTGGAGCCAAGTTTGTTGAGCCCTGTCATAGATTAAGGCCCGCAGAGACCATTCTGACCACCTAACACAGGCCAGAGATCTTCATCCAGTGATCCCTGCATCCAGCACATAGGTTCCATTTCAGCAATAGCATAACTTTTAGAAAGACATGCAGTCTTGATTTAAAGTCTTAAAATTCACGGTCCAATAGTTTGCACTTCCACCTCCAGCCAGGGTTTCTCCAGCATTTGAACTCAGGATTTGCAGTACTGTTCATAACAGGATACCTCTAGGGCAGCCATTCCTCCCAGGAGGGCCCACTCTTGCCCCATATAATCCTATTTGTTGGTCAGTATCATTGACACAGGCTAGTTTATTTTCATTTCCAAAAGCAAACAGTATGAATACTAGTAGTAAAGAATATTACGGCGTATTGTATCTTATTCTGGGCACAAGGGGAGGAAATAAAACCTTAGAAAGTGGTATGTAACCTTACAGCTCTCTGTGAAGATACTGATTCTATCAATAAGAGAAGCAGGTCAATTGAGGAGCTCATTTCCATGTGTTGAGGCAGTTACATCCCACACACACATGTTCAATGTGAGGGAAAACTGACAACTCCCAGGACAAGGTGAGTTTTTCTGATAATGATTCATTTAGCAAGACTGGGATCAAGAAAGAATCTCCCCAACCTCAAGCAATCCACATCCATCTTCCTCCTCTTGTCCCTGGAGGTTAGATTTGGTCCCACTTCCCTTTCTACCCAATCCCCCATCCTCACTGCACACACTCTCCTAAAACAACTTTGTCTAGCAATGATGGAGTCGAATTTCTCCAGGTGCTGACAGCATAAGTCAAGTGAAGTTCAGAGCCCAGCAGGTAAAGCAAGGACTAAGACACAAACAGAGCCCCTGCCATTCAGGAGAGAAGGACCCCGCTCACCATGTTTGGCTCTTTCTTCTCTGCATGTGTTCCAGGGAAACAGGAAGGCAGATTCAACTGCTCCCTCCCTTCCCATTCAACACCCACCTGGCATTGTCCTCCTTAAGACTATTCTCTGCTATGATGTCTATGAGACATAACAGTTAAGAGGCTGCCATGGTGGGGCAGCTGCTTATCTCACTGTTATCTTGTGTTCTCCACATCTGTTTGCTTTATCATCCTGCTCTCTCTCACCTTCAACTGTAAGCTCTTTGGGGCAGGACCTCTACTGCTATGAATTTGTACAGTGGGGCTGAAGTCTCCAGGCGTGCTATTAAAATGCTCTGTAACTGAGCAGGCATTTTAAGGCCCTACATAATATAGTATTATAAAGTGGCATTACCCAGTTGACTCCTCAAACAACTCTGAGTCTTGCACTGCCACCTGGCCCAACACTTCCATCTTCTTTCAGTATTGGGAGAAACACTAGACAGGATGGTAGGGAGGAAGAGTGAGACCCTCCCAGAAGAGGGGATGCAACAAGAAACAGGGTGTTTCCCATCCTGCACCACAAGAGTCCCCTATCCTCCCTTCGTGCTCCTTTGAATTTCTCATTCCCTCCTCACCAACCCCACTTGAAGCTGGTCCTGAAGTGAAATCTAGGACTAGCAGCCTAAACGTGCTAGAAGATGCAAGGAACTCAGGGTAGAAAAAACAGATGCCAATGCCTCTGGGGAATAGTGGAGATAACTTGGCTGACTTCTGCACAAACACAAGTCCTTCATGGACACGCTAACACAGAAACTGGCTCACACAGTTGGCTTGTAGCACTTACAGGAGTGAGACTCACACCTCAAGCAAGCCCTCCCCATACCTTGGCTTCACACTCCTGTACTCATCCTGCACTCCCACCTGACCTGCTCTTCTGGACAGAACCTGGTGCTAACTAGTCCTAGTGAAGGCTGCACTTTCCCTGGTTCATGTTTCACCTTGGAACTCTGTGTTGTCTAGACCCCTGATGGCCTCCACTGCATCCTCAGCCCGCTCCATGTGCACAAAGGCATAGTCCTTCACTATGTCGCACTCAATCACTGGGCCGTACTCCTCAAACTTAGCCCGCAGCTCCAGGTTAGTGCAGGTGGTGCTGATATTGCCAACATGCAGCTTGGTGGAGGCCTTGCTCTTGTTCTTGCTGGCTTCCACATTGATGCAGACACCGTGCAGCTTGTGGTGATGCAGGTTACGGATGGCATCTTCGGCTGCTGTCTTGTCCTCGATGTGCACAAAGCCATAGTTTTTGATGATGTCACATTCCAGCACCTTCCCATACTGCTCAAAGAGCGACCGGATCTCTTGCTCTGTTGCCTCCCGGGGCAGATTCCCAATGAAGAGTTTCACCATCTCAGCAGAGCCTGTGGGTGGAATAGTTGAAAATGAGGCACTAACAAAAGCAACAGTTTGACTTAATTTCCTGTGTCCCTTGACAAATACATCAGCTGGGTGAAAGCAATGTAGAACAGAATCACACAAGACACAAGAAAGGGGCTTGCCATTCTATAATGCAAAGTCTAATATTTTCTAAGACTTATTTTTCAAAGCAACAGCATTTAACTTGCATAATGGAAACACCTGATTTCAAATATGAACTCTCAAATTATATTGCCAGACTTAAGAAAGCCACTTATTATTCAGCTAGTTATCCTTTAGTTGTTAGCTAACAATAAAGTAATTTGCAGTCATTGAGTGATTATTCCCCTGAACATGCCCAGAAGGAAGGAAAGCACTGTGGTAGGCAGTGAAATTACATCTGTGATGCTCAAAGGGCTCATCTTTACTGCAAAGTTAATTCATGCTATAGTTTGAGTGTTGCCCTTAAAATTATTCCCGCCTATACAGGGCTGTAAGAGGTTTAGGTGCAAAACTCCCATCAGACGTCAACTGGAAAAGAGCATCCAACTACAAAATCCCAGACTAAGCCACCTATCCAAGTAGGCAGAGCCAAGGTCAGGACTTACGAGTCCTAGGCTCTTCACTCTATGACCCACTGACCCCTCCTTTAAAGGTGAGCTACAAAGGAAATACATGTGTGTTTATACTTCTCTTCTGCCTTCCTTTATAAAACAGGATGCCTGGAATGCTTCACCCCAAAAGAGAAGAGGAGAGGGGTGTTATGTGATATTGACAGGGAAATTCAGGCCCCCCCTAAACTGGAAGGCTCTATAATGAATAGGAAAGCAAGTACTGAGCCATTGCTCAGGCAGCAGAAGTGCATGGGTGAGACTGGGAGCCAGGACTCAAGGGTTCCATGGAAGCTCTGAGAAGGGAGGAGGGGCGCAGTTGGCACCAGCACTCCTGTGTTCTACTCCAGTTCTAGAAGGGAAAGGGTTGGGGGGTGTAGCTGGGTTCTACCCCAGCACTGGAAGAGGACAGGAGCCTAGGGGTTGGGAGTGTTTGGGGCCAGCCAGGGCTCTTGGGTTCTAGCCCATCTTTGAAAGATGAGAGGTTGGGGGTGGGGGGGTGGGGGGGGGAGAGGAGGCTCAGGGGCTAGGACTCCTGGGTTCTACCCCACCTCTGGAATGGGGGGACAGGACGTGGGCCAGGACTCCTGGGTTCTACCCCACCTCTGGAATGGGG
>ML685770.1:21773-53841 GCA_007922175.1 Pelusios castaneus | reverse complement strand
GACGGGACGTGGGCCAGGACTCCTGGGTTCTACCCCACCTCTGGAATAGGGGGTGACGTGAGCCAGGACTCCTAGGTTCTACCCCATCTCTGGAAGGGGGGGACAGACACATAGGCCAAGACTCCTGGGTTCTATCCAACCTCTGGAAGGGGGGGCGGGGACCAGGACTCCTGGGTTCTATCCCAGCCCTGGAAGGGGAAACGTAGGGAATCAGGGGCCAGGACTCCTGGGTTCTATCTCTGCCCAGTTCCATTTGCGGGAGTGGGACGGCGGACCGAGGTCCGAGTTTCTCACCAACAACAGCTCTTTCTTACGCCGCGCGGCCCAGATGATGGCAACAAAATGGCGGAACCCACAACCCCCCCCACCTCGCCATTGACCTCGTTTGGCCCCGCCCCATACTCGCAAACCCACTCTTCGATTGGCTAACAGTCGCTACTGGCGAGCCATGATTGGATAAACTGAAGCTACGTCACAGCGCTAGGTAGTTGCGACAACCAGGGACGTAAATAACGCGCACTTCCCAACCAATGGCATTCCGAGAGGGGCAGGTTCCGGTCACCTGGGGGAGGATTGCACCCAATCAGGGCTGGGATGCTGGGGGGGGTCTTTGCGTTTGCGTCGCGCTCGAGCTGCTGGTTGTAGTGGTGGTCTCGGCCCTCCGGGGAGAATTTGGTTGCGGTGCCGGCTCTGTGCTGCCTGCGCGGCCGGGGCCCCTGTCCGCTTCCTCCGCCCCGCCCCCCACTTTTCTGCGGGGTAGCGGTGCGCCCCGAGTGTGGGTAGATGGGGGTTCCCCGGCACACCCAGCTCCCGCCTCCCATTCTTGCTGGGGGAAGGGCTCCGGCTTGAGGGGTTCCCTGGCCCCGAGCTGTGCGCTGGGCTGCCGGCCCTGATCCTCCTGCGGGGGTGGGGTGGGTCTCCGACTCTCTTCCTTGGCTTTGTAAGGGGTGGGCGTGGGGCTGCTCCCGTTCCCTGTGCTCTCCCCCGGGGCGCCCTAGGCGTGGGAAAGATGTCGGAGGCGGTGTTGTTGTTGCGGCGGGTGCGTGAGCGCAGCGGTGAGGGTGCGGCAGGGGCCCGGAGGAAACGGAACCGGCGGCGCCGTTTCTACCCCGAGCACCGGGTATACCGGGCTCGCAGCTCCTTCCTGGACCTGAGCGAGGAGCAGGTGCTGCGGCGCTATCGCCTGGACAAGGCAGCGATCGCGGGGCTCTGCAGCGAGCTGGGCTCGGACCTGGAGAGCTTGACGGGCCGCAGCCATGCCCTGCCAGTGGCCGTCAAAGTGACGTCTGCCCTCACCTTCCTGGCTTCGGGCTCCTTCCAGACTGCCACTCGGGACACCACGGGCATCAGCCAGTCAGCCATGTCCAACTGCCTGGCCCAGTTCCTGGAGGCGCTACAGCGCCGGGCTGCCCGCTACATTACCTTCCCAGCCCCAGGCTCCGTGGCAGGGCGTGCGGAAGGCCGCTTCCCTGGGGTGCTCGGCCTGCTAGGCAGCATGCACGTGGCGCTGCGGGCCCCCTCGGAGAACGAGCTTGCCTACCGCAATGCTCGCAACTATCACTCCATGAATATGCAGGTGGTGTGTGATGCCCACGGCACCATCATCAACGTGGTGGCCAAGTACCCTGGCTCCTGCCCCAATGCCGCTGTGCTGGAGAACTCTGCCCTGGCTCGGCTGCTGGATGGAGCCCGGCTTGACGGGCTATGGCTGCTGGGTGAGTGGGTACAGACATTAATGCTGGGGGGAGACAGAAGACTTAGTGATCCCTCAGGCCATGCACCTGGTCTGGCAGGATGATCTGTATCTCAACCTGACTAATAATGGGTAAGAAGGATGATCCAGGGAATAGGGCACTGAGTTCAGGTCACTGCTCTGCCACTTAACTGTTCTGTGACCTGATGCTGGTCACTTAATCCCACGCTGCCTGTAAAATGGACTTTTCCGCCTCGCAGGGTTATGAAAGTAAAACTGTGAGGTGCTTGGATACTTCACCTAAGATCAGAACTGTAACTATTCCCAGTGTGAGTAAGATGCAGATGTAGATGCAGATAAGTACCTAGCAGGCAGGTACCTTTCAGCCTCTGAACAGTCTGTTGACTGCAGTGGGAATAGTTAAGGATCTGCAAAGATCCATATCTTTCTAAATTGTGTGTTCTTTAACAGTGCACAGTGAGGCTGGGGGAGTGCTTTCATTTAACTTCCCCCAAAGAAGGGTGGGGAGTCAGTTTCCAAAGACCCAGGGAAGTCTGTGCTAACATCTCTTCTATCCTTCTGTCCCTGCAGGAGACCGAAGTTACCCACTGAAAACCTGGCTCATGACTCCAATTTTATTTCCATGTAGTCCAGGAGAGGAGAAGTACAATGCCATGCATCAGGAAGCCCTTTCGGTGCTCAAGCACACATGTACCCTCTTGAAAATGCGATTCCGCTGCCTGGATAAATCGAGTGGCTCTTTGCAGTACACCCCCCAGAAAGTCTGTCAGATCTTCCTGGCCTGCTGTATTCTGCACAACATTGCCCTGAGCCGCAGGATGCCTTTAGACCTAGCAGAGGGGGAAGAGCTGATGGAGGGGTCAGATGCTGACTCGGAGCTCCCAGTACAAACCCCCTTCGTACAGATCTCCAGTGAGGCTCGGGCAGTGAGAGCACGGATTGTGCAGCGATTCAGAGACAACCTCACTTAGAGCAGCTGCTTCTGAAACAGCTCTTGGAAGGTACAAAGACCCCAGGCCCAGTTCTTTCCTTGAGCATCTGGTGCAAGCCGTGCACTTTACCCTCTCTGTAAGCAGCTGGAACGTATCTTATCCTGGAGCTGGTGGCATTCCCAGCACCAACCTATCTCAGAAAGAGCTGTCAGCATTTCCAGCTTCCAACACTGGATGTAACTGTAGGGATTGAGTTTTGTCTAAAAACCTCTGTCTGACTTTTTCCATAGGTTAGTGCCTGTGTGGATGATTATATGGGCCTGGAAGATGCTATCAGATTTGTGCCCCAGAGCTTTTAGGTGGTGGTTGACTGACTGTTTCTGCAGCAAAAGTGTTCTTGATGCACCTATGTTATTGCTCTTTTAGTCTAGCTGCAGGTGAGAGAAAATATTCACCCACAGATTGCTGCTTGGCTGAGACTTGCAGCCTGGAGTGAAGTAAATCCCTCCAGCCAAAGGAAGGTAATGACTGGGACTGGCCTTTATGGAGAGGCAATGGTTCCTCTTAGCTTGAGCTAAACTGGGGATTGGAAATCCCTGCTCTGTGCCCGAGGTGCTTGGCAGCCTTGGCCAGGTTGCCCCTGTAGGTTTGGGTTCTAGTGGCAATGATTCCTCCAGCCAGGGTTGTAGTGAGGGCAGGACAGTCCCTGTTCTGAAAATGGCCAAGCCCCAGCTCTGAAAAGTCCATGTCTGCAGCCTACTAAGTTGTAAGCTAAAGAAACTCTTCCTGGTGTCAAACCATCCTGCTCCAGCCGTGTCATTTTTAAAGGCACTGGCTAATGCCTTGATTTCCAAAGTGAGGTACTGTAGGTTGGCAGGAGGAGGGGTTCTGGCTCTTGGATGCTGATATGCCCTCTGCTCTGCTGGAGGCCCCCTGCCCTCTAGTTCCTGAAGCTGGGAATCTGAGGACGAAGTGGTGAACAGTGGTTTGGGGACTGGTTCAGGGCCTGGGGAACATGACTGAGAGAATGGCCTCTGAGCGGAGGCACCTAGACCCCCTGCTAGGAAGAGACCAAGGCATGATCACACTTGTTTGCAGCATTCTAAAGATTAACTGTCCCCTCTCATCCATTGCCCATTGCTAAATTACTGATTGCCGAGAGATCAGCTGGGATGCAGAATCTGAGCATGCCACTCTAGGGCTGCTTGTAGTGTAGGTGAAGTGGGTGCAGGCAGTGGGAGAGAGCTGGAAGCAAGCAGCATGATCTTGGAGAGAGTAGAAGGCAATAGAGGACAAATAATAACATTTCTGTGTCCCACTTAAGCTTGTCTGCTTTATTTCACCCCAGGGGAGCGGAAACCAGAGGTGCTGCCTGGCTCAAGTCAGATGATGGCAGCGGCATTCTCTTACTGTGAAAACTGGCTCCTTTGTTTTCCAGCTTAGCACACAAAGTGCATTGGGTGTGTGTTCCAGTCCCTACTGCAGGTGATGGCCCCTGCAGCACTGGGGAGAAAACTTTTATGTGAGGGGAAAATAAAAGTCTTTTCTCAGGAGAGATATGGGCTGTTCTTGTTAAAGAGGTGTCTGGAGGAGAGAGGCGGAGCAGGCCCAGCCATGAATCTGGCTTTCTGTCCCTCACTGATAATGGGCAACTGCACCCAATTAACCTCTGCTTGCCTATTTGGAAAGCTGACTGTCCTTAGAAGCTGAGTGCGCCATCCATGGTGCTGTACAAAGGCAGATTTCTTTTCTTGGTGGGGTTTTGCATCCAGACACTCTCCTGTCCATCTATACCACTCTAACTATGCTGGTCTTATGCGCCCCTTGTATGTATATTACTGCCCCTGCCTGTCCCCACATGGTTATTCTGTGGGAAGGTAAGAACTGCTCAGACAAGTGAATCTCTCTAGCCCAGTAACTGGACTGATAGCAATTAGTACCAGCTGCTTCAGAGGAAGGAGCAAGAAATCCTGCAACGATGACATAACGTGTCCTGAGCCATACACACCTAGCCTTAAGCATTAGTGGTTGGTAAATGCCATGACCCAGGAGGGGTTGGATCCCTTCTGGAACTCTTGGGGGATTTCCTTTAGCCATGTACTATCTGACCCCTTTATGAATGTTGCTAAGCTATTGATTTTAATGGTGTTCTGTGGCTGGGCCTGTGTGCATGCTTGGAGCTGAGCTGAGCATTCAAGCACTTGGGCAGCCTCACCAGCTTAGTCGGTAAACGTGAGGCACTCTAAGACCAGCTGTGTGAGAAACAGGCATTATTTATTATTATTTATTACCCCCAGCTTTCTCTGGCTGTGGAGGGGAGACTCTGAGCTCTTACAGGTTTCCCTTCACTTTGGGAAGCAGGTGGTCTCTCCTTTCCAATGCCATATGAGAAGGGCCCAAGGTACCTCTGACATGAGGGAACACTGCAGCCTATCCCTGTCCTCATGCAACCAGGATCCCATCCAGCTTATTTAGACAGTGGAAATCTTGAGCAAAGTAAGCTGTGGTTGCTATGTATGGGTTCTGTGCTACAGTGGATGCCTCACTGGGCAGCATAGCTTGCTGAATACAGCAGCAGACTGGGACTTAGGATCAGAACCAGATCTCCCAGCTCAGTCACAGGCCTGCTGGTGACCTTGGTCAAATCACTTCCTCTCTCTGCCGGTTTCCCACTCTGTAAAATGAGGGTGTAGTGCCTCTTTGCACAGTGCTTTGAGATCAACTGCTGACTAGCACTGTATAAGGGCTAGGAATTGCTGTCATTAAAGTTGAAGGATGGTTCCTGTTTTAATCCCTTCAGTCTGGAAACATTGATTTCTGGGGCTGTAATATTCCAGTCCTTGCAAGCGACTTCAGTAGTTTGTGCCACTTTGAAATGGCAGGGAGGTTAACAGACATTTCCAATCATAAAATATTCTTGCTCCCTATGTTAGCAAAGTTCCCTTCATCTGACACCGGATTCTTCTTAGACTCACACTGTGCAGTGTGATCTTGTGGCAGAGGACAGTGGGTTGGAGTGACCTCCAAGTATTCAAGCAGTCAGGTTTTGTCTGATTACGAGCGTTGGTCTACACAGGGACAATCTGGAAAGCAGAAGTACCTGAAGGAGTGAAGTTAAGGGCATTAAGCCCTGTAGATGCTCTAATTCAGAAGTGAAGTGACCTTAGTTTGCTGTAGCTCACAAAACTCGGGCGCCAGGTTCCTATGTTGTCCAGGAATTGTACCCTGGAGCCTATGTGCGCCATGGTAAAAAAATAATAAAAAAAGCCACCACTGTCTTCAGTGACATGCCTTTTCATTGGCAGGGAGGCTTCTTTCCCCCGGACTACCAAAAGTATTGGTGGTGGTGGTTTTTGGTGGTGGGTGGGGCCTCTTTGTCCTGCAGTGCTGCTGAAAGTGGTGGCAATGGCATTTTGGTGGCAGGGGGTCCTAACATGCTGCACACCTAGGTGCCCTGGTTCTTCTAGTGCCCTGGTGTGCGGCACGTTTGTCAAGGCCTGTGTCGAAGATGACTCCCAACTCTTCCTTCTCCAAGGAATTGCCAGTTGCAATCCTCCCCAGCACTGAGATGTGGGTACCATTTTTATAAGTGTGTGTAGGTGAGCCTAGGCACATTGTGTTCATTGATATGAAGTCCAGAAAGATCCAGATGGATTATCCAGTCCCACTCCTTGTATAGCATAGGTTGAGGAATCCCAGCCAGCCCATCACTTCTACCTGCCATTTCACTGACCAAATTCCTCCTGCCCACTGTGGGTCATTTGGAGAACATCAAGTCCTCTAGGGCTGGCCTGATGCCATTCGTAGTACAGGTAGTTCTAAAATCCCACTGATGTCAGAGAGTGTAGAGATAGATCCATCCCTAGCATGTTTCTGACCCAAAATGACTTGGTTTGTTTTCTCCCCCTTCATGTCCTGTCTCCCCTCTCTATCCCCTAATGGTGTTCCATGCTTCTATACATCTTCATCCCCACTTTTCCCTGATGGACTGCTGTCTCCTCTCCCCTCTTCTCCCTGCTGCATTCCACCTTGCGTGCTCCCAACCAGGCTTCTGCCCCCCCGAGCCCTGCTCCCTGAATTGTGGGTGCTGCTGCCCTAAGCTGTGTACATGGAGTCTAGAACAGACGCACCAACCAGTACTGGATCCAGGGAATAACTTGGTGCTCTGGCTTTATAACGTATTTATTGCTCTTGTTTGGCACTTCCCTCACCCTCTCCTGATGATTCTCCATCACAGGGTGACTGTACAGAAGGATCCTTACTTTGGCCTGGCAAAAATCAAAGAACTGTCCCCATGGAGTTGTTTACCCCGCTGATCCCTTTTCCTTCGCAAGTTACTGGGAGTGGGGAGAGAATTCTGCACTGCTGCCTACCTGAGCCAGCGGAGGTAGCTTCCAAAGCCTGGCCTCTCTCCCTGTTTCCTTTGCCAGAGCACCAGCACGGCGTTCCTGCTGCAGCCAGTACAGCATCTCCACTTTGTCCCATCGCATCTTCTCCAGGTACGGGCGTCCCTTGAAAGTCACAGTGTCGTGGAACCTCTCCTTGATCTGGCGCAGAATGACATAGAGGTCGGTGTCACACATGGAGATAGCTGCATACAGGCGGCCTCTAGTCCTCGACTCCCATGTGCGTGTGGCGAAAGACACAGGGCTTCTTTCAAAGAAGCGGTTTGGGTCAGAGGCGGCTTGCTCAAACTTCTCCAGTTCCAGCAGCAAGAGTTCCCGTTCCTGGATGCTCCTTGCCGCTGTCTCCCAGGCTTCGAGCATAACTGGGAACTGGGCATAAAACTGGTTGGCGCTGTACTTAATTGCCATATCAAGCCTCTCCCTATCTGGGAAATGAAGAACTGCCCAGAGTCTTTCCAGCCGTTTCTGCAGCAATCTGAGGTCTTCAGGTTTATGATCCTGGTCCTCAAAAGCCCCAAGTCCCCCAAGCATGATGGCATTGGTATTCCACACCCCAGGCATGTACTTCTCTCTCCTTGAGCGGACCTCTGCCACTCTCTGTTTTACCTCCCTTTGTGCTTCCTCCAGTTGTTTCTTTTGGGCTTCATCTATGAAAAGTGACTCCTCCCCTTCATTGTACAAATGAAATATTACATGTAGATAATCAGACTCCTTGGTGGAGACATATTTCAGGTATTCATCAGGGTTAAGAGCAGATTTCCACCACTGATACCAAGAGGCTTTTTGTTTATGGGCAGTCATGAGGGGCAAACTTGATTGCACTGTTGTAGCCACTTTTTGGGTGCTGAACAGTTCAGCAGGCAGTAGCTTATTTAGTTCTGTGTTGATCACCTGCTCATTTTTCCTTTTGGTCAGTGTGGAGGAAGCCAAGCTATTGGATAAGTCCACATTCATAGCTGCGGGCTCTATCAAGGGTGAGTGGTCAAATCTCAGATGTTCTGTGGGGATGTTTTTCATCAGTTCTTTATAAATTTCCTGGATCTCTTCCCCAGCTGAAAGATTTGCATCCAGGTAACTCACTGTAGTGGCATCAATCTCTCCCAGGAGATCATTATACAAGGGACCATATCTCTGAATAGCCACAGAGTCAGCAAGGACTCTGTCAGACACTTGCAGGTCAGCTGCCTTTGCTACCATGCCATGGTGTATTTGAAAGTTCACTGTGGTAGCTTGAGGGTGAGTGGGTGGTGCAGAAACTACCATTTCTCTCAGCTGTTGCTCAGCCATCTCCTCTTCTTGAAGGCATTTAAGCATCTCCTGAAGCTGCTGTAGTTTGGTTTCATTAGCTCTGCGTCGCGTCAGCGCTCCAATGATGGGAGGCAGCTCAGTGTCCTCATTCTCATCTCTTCTGTGACAACTTCTTGAGACAGAGCCTTGCACCAACTTGTGAAGGTCCTCAGTTATGGACTCCTGGAGATTGCCATCTGTCGCTGACTCAGCATAGTGACTGGGCACTAGGGGTGTGAGGGGGCGAGGGGGCAGGTGGATCCCAAGTTCATCCAAGAGGAGTTGCCCGGCTCTCATATTGGGCAATGACTGACTTTTCTTGAAAATGGAGCTGACCGCACACCTGACCCACTTTGTGTCTTCCTGATCTTCTGAGACAGGAGTCCAGGGGCAGGGGGTTCTCACTGCTACAGAGGGCAGGTTGCTAAAGCAGCTGTCAAAAGTCTTTACGTTAGGGATCAAGTGATAGACTTTGCTTAAGTTCAGTGGAGGAATCTCCTCAAGTTCTTTGATATCCTTTGCTATTTTCCGCCTGAATGTCTGGGTGTGGGGCCTGGTCAGTTTGATAAAGTGGTTGATGGTGAAGCTGTGGTGGCAGCCTACAGTGCTGCCTGATGAGCGTTGACCTCGCTGGGGGGGCTTTTTTTGTGCCTGCTCTGGCCGAGATGGCTGGCCCTCAAGAAAAATATGGTTCTGTGGGGTCTTCAGCTCTGCAATGAGATGGCGCTGGACGGCAGCCATGTTGAGAAGAGTGGAGCAGTCCAGGGAAAGCTGGGCTGCAAACCGTGTGAGGTTGGCATAGTCTGTGAAGACAGCCATGTGCCGGTGGTGCTCCATCAGGCAGAGATAGTGGAAGAAGAGGTGTTCAGAGACCAGGATGATGTATGAAACCAGATGCTGGTATAGCTCCTTGTTCTGGCAGGTGCTGAGGGCTGGATTGGAGAGAGACTGACCAGCATCTTCCCAGGCAAATTTTATTTCTGCCAGGATGATCTCCTTGAAGACCTGTTCTGCCTGGCTGGAGATGGACAACCTCTCCCTGTCCAAGGAAAGATTCCCTTCGATCAGCTGGCTCAGTGCCGCTAGGGAAATGGGAATAGAGAATGCAGGCACAGGAGTCTGGGGGGAGGCAGGCTGGGGTGTGCAGTTGGTCTCGGGGGTGCTGGGTGGCTCAGCCGGACTAGCTTCCTCTGTACCACGGGGCTGGAGTCGGGCTGGGGCTGACTGTGAGGCTTCCTGGGGAGGAGGCTGGGAGAGTGAGAGTGGGGCCAGGATGCCCTGGTAGAGCTGGTGCAGCGCGTGGGCCGGTCCCTCCGTCTCCTGCAAAGCATAGAGATTGCGGCCAGCTTGGCGGCCTCCGCCGCCATCAAGCCTAGGCATGGCGGACAAAGCGGCCTCGGGGCCCGGAGAGGGTCCACCACGCGGCCGCAACGGGGGCCGGGCTGGGCCGGGCCCCGGCCTCAAAATAGATCCCCGGCCCCTACGCCCGGATGCCGGGGCTCAGCGCGGCCCTCGCGCACCACCTCCCGCAACCCCAGCTCACAGCTGCCGGGAGCAGGAGAGCGTCAGCACGCGGCAGTCTCCATGGCAACAGCACGCCGGAAATAACCCCTGAGTGGGTCCGGAAAGCTTCCCGGGGGGCGGGGAGGTGGCTGCGATGCGTCTCAGCTGCTTCCGGAAACCTGGCTGGGCCGGAAGTGTCTGTGCAGGGAGGCGCGTCTCGTGGAAACTGGTCCGGGCGAGCAGGGGGTGGGGCGAGGCTCGGACTCGGAGCGATGGAAGCGGCGCCGCGGCCCCGGGAAGCGGGGGGCCCCAGCTGCCGGGTCAGGATTGGGGACCCCGCAGTGTAGGGGAGGAGCTGGGCTGTACCACTGGGGGGCAAAGGGTGCGGGGAGGGAGCGTTAGGTCGGGCACGATCCCTTCCTCTCTCGGCGGCTGAGCCTTTTCCCACCGCAGGCTCTCAAGAGTCTAAGATGGGCTTGTCCCTCGTTGGGGGAGCCCGGGGTTTCAGGGCAAAATCCAGACTCGCGGGCCTCGTGGTTGGATCTGTCCTCTGAGCTGTCCACGTTTGGGGGAACCCAGCGCCCTGGTGTTTGGGGCGGGTAATGTGAGTCAAGGGGATGGTGCTCCTCTGGAGGGTTAAGTGCCCGGCGTATGTGCTTGGGGGAGGGAGAGATTTGTGTGTTTTGTGGAGGGAATAGGGGATACGGTTTCTTTCCGGAGGACATACGCTCTGGGGCAAAGTCCCCTGTGTAAGGGGGTGGGTGTAATCGAACGCATAAATATCTTGTATGTGGGCAGATGAACACAGAGGGCAAAGGGGGCACAATGCAAAATCCCTGCATGTCAGGAATTGAGAGAGGGGAAGTTGCTGGAGAAACGAAATCCTGACTGCTCTTCCTCACCCTCGACCCCCATGTCCAAAGTAGGGAGGATTGTTCACCTGTAAGGTATGAGGGAGTTGGTTGAACCCCATCTGTGTGTTGGGGGGGGGGGTAATTCTGAAAAGGACAGAGAACTGCCCAGTGCTGGAGTGTTGCAGTTCTGTGCCAGAGGAGGGTTAAGGTGGCTGGATGAAACCCCCCAGGTGGGTAGTTGGGTTTGTTTCCCTGACAAACTCTGTCTCAGATGTGTCCTAATTATCAATCAGCTGGAGTTCGCTGTGCAGATGAACTGCCAGGAGTGCGTGGATGCTGTGCAGGCCTCTCTGCAAGGAGCAACAGGTGAGATACACTCCAGCCCTGCAGCTCTCCCATTCCCACTGCTGTGGGCACTGTCCTTGGTGGGCTCATGCTGTTCTCACCATACCAGGGGCCTTTCCTTCAGGGCTCCAGGTGCTGGACATTCAGCTGGACTCTCAGAGTGTGTTGGTGGAGACCACCATGAGTGCTGAGAAGGTGAAGGGCCTGCTGGAGAGCACAGGCCGCCGGGCTGTGCTGAAGGGCATGGGGGGCAGCATGGCACGTGAGTATGGACTCCCTGGGTGACAGGGGGCACAGCCTGGAAGGAACAGGGACCTCATGGGGTAGAAGATAGGAGTCCCAGTCTATTGCAGTGGATTCTATTCCTGGCTCTGCTGCTGATGTTGGGCAAATCCCTTCCCCTCTTGGGGCTTGTGTTTACCTGTTTATGGTGTGAGCTCTTCCCTGTGTATCTTGCTGTGCAGATGCACCCGACACAATTGGTGCCCAGTCACAGGAAGGGGAAAGTGCATGTAGTACCTGGCACAACAGGGCCCTGATGTCAGTTGAACTGGTCTTAGTGCCTATATAGGAACTGTCTGTGTAAGGTACTTCTATGATCCCATCACTGTGGGCCCTCGCTTATTTCACTGTATCTATTGTCTCAGCCTCCCTGGGAGGCAGGGTCGTGCTATTATCCCCTTTATACACATGGATAATTGAGACATGGAGAGGACTTGTCCAACATCACCCAGGGAGACTGTGGTAGAACAAGGACTTGAACTTAGGTCTCCTAAATTCTAAGCTAGTGCCCTAACTGCCAGGCCATGCAGCAATATACAGAACGATCCCCAGGTCCATTGTGCCGTTAGCTATGAGTGGCCATTACCTTCCCCTTCCCTAAGCAACCTGCACTGTTGTTCCCTTGCAGCCCCTCCTCAGGGAGTTCTTGGGCGCTGGTGCTGCTCTGCTTGCTATGCTATCTGGCAGCAGGGGCTCCACTGCAGGAGGCATCTTGATGGGGGAGTGGAGGGGAAGGCAGATGGCTGTGGTTGTCTGTGCCCACCTGACTTTTTCCTTCCTCTTAGAGAACCTTGGTGCAGCTGTGGCCATGATGTCAGGTCCCAGCCTGGTTCAAGGGGTGGTGAGATTCCTGCAGGTCTCCCCAGAGAAGTGTCTCATTGAAGGGACCATAGATGGCCTGCAGCCGGGGCTGCATGGGCTGCATGTCCATGAATTTGGGGACGTCACAAACTCCTGTGACAGGTGAGAGACCTCTTCCATACAGAGAGGTGTTGCTGTCCAGTGTGTCAGGCTGGGGTTTGCAAAGGGACATAAGGGAACTGGGTGCTTCCCAACCTATGGCATTTAGTGTCAAGGGCCCCATTTCACAGATGGGGACTCTGAGGCACTGAGAGATGAATGGATCCAGGGGTTAAAGTAAGGGGGAACGCACTGGAATGCCATTCTGGGGCCCATAATTTTTAGGGGCCAGCGTTCTGGGGCCCCTAAAAATAGAAAACCCAGGCAGAATGCTGTGTTCCACCCAGGGGCCCCAGCAAAGCCGCAGACTCCTGCTGTGGCCTGGCTGGAGAGGTTCAAATCTCCCGCCCTGAGCATGCTTAGACAGAGTGTGCTCAGGGCGGGAGCAGCCTGGCCCAGGAGCGGCTCTGCCAGCCACCCCTGCAAGCTCCGAGCCTCTGGCCAGGTAAGGGGGGGGTGGTCCATGGAGCCAGGAAAGGGGCAGAGGAGCCGGGAAGGGGCCCCAGGCCTGGTCCAGCCATGCTGCCTGCCTGTGGTGGTGGCGTGTGGCAGTGGCAGAGTGGCTGGATCAGGCCGAGGGGCCGGCATGCGGCGGGAGCAGGAGCAGAGGGTGGCAGCCGGCAGCGTGGCCTGATCCGGCCACGCTGCCGGCTGCTGTGCTCCGCCGTCGCAGGCCGGTCCCAGGCCTTTGTAGTCAGGGGTTAAGATAAAGGGGAATGTGGAGAATGGGAATGGAGGGGTTGCGAGTTGCTGGAGCAAGGGGTCAGGATGGGGAGCTGGAGAGGGGCTGGGGGGAATGGGTAGTGGTGGAGGGGACTATAGACGACTGGAGCAAGGGGTCAGGATGGGGGGCTGGGGAAGGGCTGGTGGGGGCTGAGGAGGACATGGGGAAAGAGGGGTCTGATGTGGGCACTAGTGGACAAGGTTGGGGTGATGTGGATTTGAGGCTGTGCTTCATTTGTGAGGAAAGAGCTGGTGGGGCTCAAGCAGTTTGTTTTCCACTCATATATCTGTTTGTAGTGTAGACATAGCCAAAAAGTAATTCAGTGAAGTACATCCCAGTGGGAATCCTCCTCAGTTTCCTTTCCTTTCCCTTCCCCTTTCCTTTAATCAAATACGAGGCCCCAGGCAACCCAACTCTTTTCCCACTGAATTGTAATATGTAATATAAAAATCAACTTGAAAAAAATATTTACTTGTTTCCCCTCTCAAGCGATGTTCAGTACTGGAGCAGAGGAAAGAACACAACACATTAATGATCCAAAATGTAGCCTTGTAGAGCTTTCCACCTTTCTGTGGGATCCAATGCTCACTTCTGCCCTTGGAGGGGCCCAGAACAATGGATCTGACTTTTATATGCATAGACAAGCTGTCTCATGCAACTTTTAGAGGGTTTTGTGTCTTCCTCTGACCCAAGAAACACTGAACTTATGGTAACTAATACACCTGCTGTTATAGTGAGAGTTTGAAAAATACTTGCAATAAATGTTTCTCTGAAGTATTCCTACAATAACTTTTTTCATGTAATGTAACTATCATATGCAGAGTATATGATGGATTGTAGTTGGCATAAGTTGAGGATGACCTGCATAACTCTTTGTCACTCATGAACTGCTTCCTCAGACTCATGATGATAGAATACTTCTACTACTATATCATGTATTCTCTATAGGAAGAATAACACCTGACTGCCTAATATTCTAGAAGCCCACTATTCTTAGTGGTTTATAAGAATTAACATTCTCATGTGGGCTGCTCACTCTCTGCTTCAAGCTCAATTTTTAAGTTTCAATAAAAGTGGCTCAGCCCTTTCCAAGAGTGAGCTTTGTGAAAAATAGCTAATTTTGCTAATGTTAAATGTCTTTTCCTTGAAGAACTCTAGTGCCTCCATGGTAAAACTGATAGAGTGATAGTTCTGGGGACAGAAAGGTCCCCATGAAAACACACCCAGATTTGGTCAAGTTATAAGCCTTTGAAAATCACCATTTGTGTATTTAGAGCTTTATGGATGTTTGCTAATAAAATTTCTGAATCTTCCATCATGAGGTTGACCTTGACTCTGTATATGTAGGCTGGAAATGTGACAAAGACAGGCGACAAGAACTGTGAGGTGTAGATGATGGTAGAGGCTAGATAGGCGCGACAGCAAGTGTCATCGTTTCACATTTGTTTAGTAAACTAATAAAACTTCAGTATTTCAGTTTAACATTTTGATTAAAGTTCAACTGAAAACACATCTATGCATTTCTTTTGAATTGAGGTACTTAGGCATGCGGTGCCCAAAAACTGTTGTCCATGCAGCACCATGCCTCCCAAATTGCTGCTCAGCAAATACCATAATTTGCTCAGCTGCATCATCAGCTTAGAGGGAACATTGGTGGCATCCATGGTGTGTTTGCGAAAAACGTTCTGACACGCTGCACATGTGGTGTTACAATGGTCAAAGGGAAACTGTCTACAGGGTCACGGTCTAAATAGTCTTTACTAGTGAATGGTTTAGTACTCCTTAAGATCCTAATGAAAAATGCATTCATCTCTGTGCAAAGATGGTTTGCCGGGTGTGGGGTTATATTAGGGGCTAGTATTGTTCAGTGGTTAAAGCATGAGAGTCTTGAGTTCTGGGTCTTAGTCCTAGCTCTGCCACGAAACTGCTGTGGTACTATGGGCGAAGTTGCTTCACAGCTCTGTGTCTGTTTCCCAATCTGTAAAATGAGGTTAGTCTGTCCCTTTAAGATAAGGGCTCTCAAATGGGAGTCACAACCCCTTAGGGGGTCACAAGGTTATTATGCGGGGGTTGTGAGCCACCCAGAGCTGCCAATAGCTGTGCAGAAGCAAGGGAGGCAATGGGGCGCTAAGTTTGCTCTGAAAAGCGGTATTGATACAAATTCTTTGCACCCACCAGTGTATTAAACAATAACAATTTTAAAAATAACTTCTCTGCATCTAAAAATAATTCCATAAAAATGTGGTTTAGTCTTAAGTTCAAAGTGGTGAGAAAAGATAAATTCATTTTAGGCAGAAGGTTTGGTAATAAATTTAGCATTTAAAATAGTGTTTCCTAGAAAAAAATGTATTTTTAATTTGGCAGGGGACCACACATGGAGGCTGGCTGTGTGAAAGGGATTGCCAATGCAAAAAGTTTGAGAACCACGGCTTTAGGAGGTGGTACAAAGCTTGGTTCATTATCCCTTGTAAAGTGATTTCAGCTTTTCAGATAGAAGGTGCTATGGAAAAATGAGGTGTGATTTTATCAATCACAAGTCATGGTGATTTTAATGCCATCTTCCCTTTTCTATCTATGTTTAAGAAACATATTTCCAAGTACCTCAACCAGCACCCAAGCTATTGGCAATGCTACAGAAGTCATATACTCTTGAAGTCTTCATTATAGCCTTGTGTATGTTAGCATTTTTTAGGAAAGTTCCCACCAGGGATAAGACCAGTGGAAACCATATGGTAGATAAGTTCCAAGGGGGGTAGCCGTGTTAGTCTAGTTCAGCAAAACAAACAGGGAGTCCTGTGGCACTTTTAAAGACTAACAAATTTATTTATTGCATGAACTTTCATTATCATACTTGAGTTAATGAGGCAGGGCAGGGGGTGATCTGATGGTCTTGTGTTGTGCAGTGTTTGCTAGTTTGTGACAATAATTGCTATAGACATAAATGTCATATAAAATTATAAATATTTTTAGGGAGTGATAACCGATGCATGTGGTACTGAGAAGTGGTTGCAAATGCCTATCTGGGTTGGGGCCCGCACATGCA
Organism: Pelusios castaneus; assembly: GCA_007922175.1. Lineage (NCBI taxonomy): Eukaryota > Metazoa > Chordata > Testudines > Pelomedusidae > Pelusios > Pelusios castaneus. The sequence goes on along the minus strand of ML685770.1, from coordinate 37,791 downwards.
TGAAGGGGGCCCAGACAATACGGGAAGGGGGCCCGGAGATTAGGAGGGTTCTGGGGCCCGTCAAATTATACTTTAACCACTGAATGGACCTGCCCAGGGTCATGGCAGGGCCTGGAACAGAACCAGCCCAGCTCCCTCTCCCTTTTCCAGCAGATGTGAAGAGTGATATTGGCCTCTAGAGAACGTCTGAGGAGGCAGATAGGCAGACACAGCAAGAGGACACTGGAGCTGTGGGGAGGTGAGGGCTGTTTCCCTGTTCAGTGCACACTCCAACTCTGTGTTAAAATGTAGTGTGGAGCAGGTAGCAGGCCAGATCTCTCTGGAGGCAGTAGTGTGAATGTGACGCCTCTTCACTGGGTCACACTGGCTTCATTTGTTTTCCAATCAGCTGTGGAGATCATTTCAACCCAGACAGGGAGTGTCACGGGGGCCCACAAGATGTGCAGAGGGTGAGTTCTGATCATGTTCACACATTCTGCCCTCACAGTCAGTGCTGGCCCTAGAGCCCTTTGGTGGTGCTAGGGGGTGCGGTGCTGCAGGGAAAGGAGAGAGTGACTCAGGTGGCGGTGTTCTCCTCTCAATCAGTGCTCACCCCAGTGTGATGGTAGGGGTGCTGTGCTGCATGGAGCCAGGTGGTGGCCAAGGAGGTGCTCTTCCTTGGCAGTTAGCATTGACCCCATTGTGGTCCTCGGGGAGCACTGGAGTTGACTACACCTGTCCAGAGACAATAAAAGGCTTCAAACATGGTAGTTCCCCATGAAAAGTCATCTGTCCCAGTCCTCTGCCACTTTCCTGCCTCTGGTGCTCTCTGAGATCAGTCCACAGAGGTCCCCAGTTTTACACCCACATTACTGTGCTGGCTCTTGCTTTGTCATGTGGGGCCAGACACAGCCTGGCTTTGACACAAACTAAGCTGAAATGCTTGTGGCCTTCCCACGGCCTGATCACAGCCCACAGAGTCATTTATCCAGCTCCTTGGGGAATACCAAATATTGTTTTGCATGAAAGTTTGAAAAACAAACATTTACCCAAAAATCCTTCCATGAAAATGTAAAAAAAAAAAAATTGGTTTTCAAAAACCATTTTGTCAAACATTGGGTTTTGGAGCCATTTCTTTGTCAAAATTCCAAAAAATGTAAACCCAGATCTTAGTGTTAGTCGAAAAGCTGGGTTTTCTTCAGCCAGAAAAAGTTTGGGTGAGGAAATTTCACTTGGCTCTGGTCACACTTGTGGTTTGAGTCAAAGTTTCTGGAGTTTGACTGTATGGGTGGCGGCTCTCTTTCAGCATCTCGGAGACCTTGGCAATGTGCTGGCTGGCAGCGATGGAAGAGCAGCCTTCCGGATGGAAGACACACGGCTAAAGGTGAGCTCTCCTGGCCTGCACAGAGGGAGCATTGGGACATAGAGGGATCCTGCTGTTCATTTCAGAAAGGCATCAGTACACTGGTTCAGAACAGTGAGCCCAGCCCATTCGGTATCCAACGTCCCACAGCTGCTGGGCCTAACCTCAGCCTAAGGGACCTTGCTGTTGACTCCATGTGTTAGGGGTAGATGCATGCTGTGAAGGAGAGTTGGAAAACTCCTTTCCTCACTTCCAACTTGTCTAATGTTTAAGTCCAGACATTTGATATAGATGAGAATGTCTGATCCTTTTCTGAACCTTGCTAAGCTCTTTCGGTCTTAGGGATATCATAGGAATAGAGGCACTGCCTGAGTAGCTTGGACCCCAGGTCCATATAGCTCTGTATCTCTTCTTCTTTAGGCCCCAGCACTAGGTGCTTCAGAGGAAGGTCTGCCCACAGTAGCAGATGCAGGATATATTGCCTCCCAAGTACTAGGTCTTATCCTGGTCTGTTATAGTTAAACTAGTCTGAATTCTGAAGCAGTTGGTATAATATCATGGGGGAGGGTGGGAGGGTGCAGGAACAGCATGCAGCAGCTTGGGGCTACCCCTGCCCCTAGTCAAAACCTTTGTTGGCTGCTTCCCAGGAGCTGCAGAAGAGGGATCTCATCTTCCCGCCAAACCCCTCCACTGTCCCCCGGCTGATGGGTCACCCACATGGTGCAGTGGGACAGGCAGCCCTGCTCCTGGGGAGAGGGAAGAGGCTGAAGGGATGCTAGGGAGCAGGCTGCCATTGTTCCATGAGAGCTCTTTTAGAAATGATTGCACTCTCCTTGGTTCCAGAGCATAAATCCCTCTACAAGGTCTGTTGTGGCTGGACCTAGGCAGGCACCAAGCTGTGGCTGGCTGCACTGGTTCTCCTAATGCAAAAGTTGGCCTCTGCCAGGGGATGTAGGGATCTGCACATGCAACAGAGATGGCCAAATGCTGTGATTTTTTCCTAGGTCTGGGACATCATCGGCCGCTCTTTGGTGGTGGATTCTGGTGAGGACGACCTAGGCTGTGGTGGCCACCCACTCTCTAAAGTATCTGGGAACTCGGGTGAGAGGTGAGGAGCAGGGGGAAGGAACAGGCCAGGGAAGGAGTTCAAGGCAGCATCTTGCTGACAGGAATATTTCATGTCAAGCTGACTTAGACTGGGCAACAGGGCAGAGGAGTTGGATCACTTGTGAGCCTGGCAAGACAGATAGCTAGGCCCAGGGGAAGTTGAGGGGGCCAGTCCATCCCCATGCCAAAGGGGGGCACGAGGCAAGAGAGTTGTTGGCAGCAAAACTCCTCTTTAGTGTCTTGATGCAGCTTGACTCTAGCATTGCAAGAAATATCTGGTCTTGCCTGACCACTGATTGGGCACATGGCCACTGGGCACAGGGCTGCCCCTTCAGTCTGGCAGCACAGCATAGCTAACTCACCCTTCCTCCTTTTTCAGACTGGCCTGTGGGATCATTGCCCGCTCTGCTGGGCTGTTTGAGAACCCCAAGCAAATCTGCACATGTGATGGTGTGACGCTGTGGGAGGAGCGGGAGAAGCCAATGGCAGGGCCAGGCAGGAAGGTGTTTAGCCAGCCCACCCCTCACCTCTAGAACTGTGACCTTCCCGTCTCCACCACGTGACTGCTGTGGCCAGGGCTAGGTATGGTTCTAGCACCAAAGGGGTGCACTTTAGGCCGAGTTAGTGGAGATCTGATGCGAGCTTTTGGTGGGGACTGGACTTCTCCACTGCATCTCTATCTCAATGCCACCCCTATTACCAACGTCTGAGCAACTTTCCTCAGCTGGGCACTGCTAGACTCTCTACAGATGATGTCTCACTTTATAAGGGAGCTGTAAATGGGCTCTGCGGATTTTTTGCTGCTTTGGGATTTGTAATTTTTTCTGCATGCTTGTCTGTTCTTTTTCAAATAGCAGGGATGACAAGGCTGGTTTTGCTGGAGGAATTGGAAAGGGAGAGGCAGGAAATTTAGGAGCTGTCTTTTGATCACTTTTGCACTAAGCATATGAGTTGGGGATTGTTGAATCTTTAATAATAAAATAATATATTAATAACCACTGGTTTACATCTAGCACTTTTAACCAGCATATCATGAAGCACTTTACAAAGGGGTTTAGCTTTTTGGCCTTTTACAGATGAAGTAACTGAGGCTTGGGCAGAAATGATTTATTTGCCCAAGGTCAGCCAGCAGGCCAATGGTAGAGATAGGGATAAAACCTAGGTCTCCCATGCCAGTGCTCTGTCTATGAAGCCGCAGAAACAGGTACATTGTCCATAAGGATCATTAGGCCAGTAGAATTACAAGGGTATTTACAAAATAAATGAGTCTGGAGGCACTTTTCAAGACTAACAGATTTATTTATTGCATGAGCTTTTTTCTCCCACAAAAGCTCATGATAAATACATTTGTTAATCTTGAAAATTGCCTCCAGACTCCTTGTTTGTTTTGCTAAACTAGATTAACATGGCAACATCTTTGGAACAAGGGTATTTACAGGAAACTTGCAAAGGTTTCTTTGAACTTAGGGTCTCAAGTTCCTTGCTGCTCTGCTTGCCTGGGCCAGTTTGGGAAATCTTGTCTGTCAGGTGCCAGCGTCCTCTTCCCTGAACATGTCTTCATTGCACATGCTGCGGAAGAGATGCTGAGCTGCCTCTAGCTTGGCAGATGTTTCCAGATGGCTCCAGCCTAGGCAGCCACAGGAGGGTGCTGGTTGAGTAGAAGCCTGTTCCATTTAAAATCAACTGTGGGAGCTGCAACACTTTTAAGCATCTCTCCTGGGCTCTGTATCTGCTCTTGAACCTGATTTTCCTGCTGTTTTACTGCCTCAGAAGGCTGTCAGCATGCTGGGGCCTAGCCCTGTGCCAGGCACCTAATGTGCAAGGCCCTGTACAAACACAGAGGCCCAGTCGCTGGGTTCAGGGTGTGCTTGGGGCTGGGGGTGAGGGAGGTTGGAGAGAGGGGATCCCTTACACTCCAGCAGCGCAGAGGGGGCTGCGCCTGGAGCAGTTCCCTTGAAGGAACCGCCGGGTGTAGGCGAGGCATGATGGCAAAGGAGCACGCAAGCATCTGCGCCACAGAAGCACCATGTTATTTAGCAGCGCAAAAGATCTGGCTTGCTTGCGCCCCCACCCCCCGGAGCCCAGATAGGCGCGTTCGGCAGGCGCGCGGCTGTTCGCCGGAAGGGAGTCGCCAGAAACACGCAAGCGCGTTAGGGTTAGGTACGGAAACGCGGTTTGCGACGTGAAAGCAATGGTTTCAGCGCAGACGGTTGGTCCACAAGTGCGCAGGCGCAACGATGTTGCTAGGAGAAGTGCGGAGGCGCAGCGGTTAACAGTAACACGCAGGCGCGGTGACTGTGCGCAGATGCATTTCCTTGTAGGCGGTGGCAGCCCGCGCGCTGCGCATGCGCATCGGGGCCGGGTGAGTTCCTCCGCAGCCAGAGAGCGGTAGCTGCCGCCATTTTGTCAGGCGCCTCGGTGCCCGGTCGGCTGCGGCCATGCGTCCCGGCGTGAAGCTGTTCGTGGGGAACGTGCCCGAGGAGGCTACGGCCGAGGAGCTGGGCGAGCTGTTCACGGGTGTGGTGGGCCCGGTACTCGGCGTGGCCCTCATGAAGCAATTCGCCTTCGTGCACCTGCGGGACGAGGCCGCCGCCGCCCGCGCCATCGCCCAGCTCAACGGGCACCAGCTGCACGGGCGCCGCATCGTGGTGGAGCCGTCCCGCCCGCGGCCCACCAACACCTGCAAGATCTTCGTGGGTAACGTCTCGGCGGCCTGCACCAGCGGCGAGCTGCGGGCGCTCTTCCAGCAGTACGGGCCTGTGGTGGAGTGCGACGTGGTGAAAGGTACCGACCCCGCCTTTCCCAGCCCCTCCCGGGACCGGCCCGCCTCGCCCCGCGGTGAAGTGCGACGTGGTGCTGGTCCCGACCCTTGGCTCCACCCGCAATACAGGCCCCCGGGGGAATGCAACAGGGTGAAGGATCCCGACCCCCGGTTCCCTGACCCCGCGACCAGTCCCTGGAGGAGTGCGACGTGGGGAATGGTGCCGACCCCGGGACAGGGACAGAGACTGCCCTCGCCCAGTCTTCGCTCCAGCATATAGTGGCGTGTAACGTGATCAGCAGCTGCGCCTCCTGAGTTCCCCACCCCCATCAGTCCCTGGGGAGTGCGACCAAGGTGGTCGATGGAACGGGTCCCCAGCCCCCTGATAGGGACCCTGCCCTCCCCCATTCCTGGTTCCAATCTATGGTGGAGTGCAACATGGTCCAAAGGGACCGACCTCCACGATCCCCAACCCCCCAGCCAGGGATCCATAGGAGACTGTGACATAGTTAAAGGTACTGACCCGACCCCAGGACCAGCCTGTGGCGGATGTTGGGTAGTTAAAGGTACTGATACATCCTTAGTACCGGACCATGGAGTGCGACCTGATTAAAGGCACCGATCCGCCCTTACTACCAACGCATGGTGGAGTGCGACGTGATTAAAGGTACCGACCCACCCCTAGAACTGTCTGTGATGGAATGCGACGTGGTCAACGGGTACTGACCGATCCATAGGGGGATGCCACCCACCCCTAATACCAGTGCCTATGGTGGAATGCAATGTGATCAAAGGTACCAATCCACCCCTGGTACAGGCCCAGGGTGGAGCGCGATGTAGTGAAAGATGCCTATCCTTGATTCTTTGACCCCCTTTCCCCTCTGGGTACCAGCCTGAGGTGGAGTATGGCATGGTGAAAGATACCAACCTCTGGGATTCCCCTCCTCTTAGGATGAGGGATCCTTCTCTTTAGTACTAGCCCATGGTGGAGTGCGACATAATGAAAGGTCCTGGCCCCTGGGTTCGTAACCACCTTGATCCCAGTACTGGCCTGTGGTGGAGTGCAGCGTGGTGAATGGTACCTTTCCCTTTCCCCAGGTTCCCCAACCTCCCCAAACCCTGGCACTGGCTTGTGATGGAGCGTGATATGATGAAGGATACTGACCCCTGGGCTTCCCCATCCCCCAGTACTGGTGCATGGTGGAGTGCAATATGGACAAAGATACTAACTCTCTCCTCCTCCAAAGGGTAGCAATCCCTTCAACTACCCTCTCTCGGGGGTGGAATCCCCTCCCAGCAACCTCCCCTGCCCCAATAATTTGTGTCTGTGAATAATGAATGAGTGTAACACAGTCAAAGGTATCAATCCTCTCAGTGGAGCAGGGACCACACCATACGGCTGCATCCAACATCTTCCTTCACCCTAGCAATTTATGCCAGTGGTGGAGTGCCATACGGTCAGAGCTTCTGATCACTTGCCCTTCATCTTTCCCTTCCCAACACTATGGGCCTGTAGTGCAGTGTCATGTATTCCAAGGTACCAGTGCCCTCATGAGGTAGAGACCACACCTATATCAATACACCACTATTCATCTGATGAAGTGAGATGTTACCATAAGTGCTGGTTGCCCTATGTTTTCCTTGGGCATATACCATCCCCAACTCCCTGCACCAGTGGGAGGCTGTGGAGCCTCTTTTAGCAAATCAAGCCAACCGTAGAGCATGTAACATCAAAAGGGATAGTCTTCCCATGGAGCAGGTATTGTTCCAGTCTCTCTGCTCTGCACTAGAAGGGAGCATCAACAGCTTTTTTCAGCAGTGCAGGCCAAAGGGACCAATCCTATCTGGGGGAAGATACCCATTTTAGTGCAGGTCTACACCATGGCAGGATTATGGCAGCAGTTGAAGGGAGATACGCAAAGTACCTTGTATACCTCCCTTTGACTGCCTACTTATGACAGTGTCTTCAGTATGCTGAGTCAAAGGGAAATGCCTTCTCTTCCACTCAGTGCTACTCCAGTTGCCTGGATGGTCTTTATCAATCGACTTCCTGATCGGCTGAGTGGGTCTTCACAGACCTGATCAGTCAGTTGGGAATTTGCTGTTGTCAGTGAAGACTAGCCTTTAATCTCTCTTGAGGCAAATACTCCAAATTCCCTCTCCTTGCTCCAGCAGGGAGTTATTGCAGTTCTTTTGGCAGTATAAGTCCATAATACAATGTGATGTAAAAGGTACTGACCCCATTAATCTTCACTCCCCATGGGACATTTCCTAAAACACCCCCCATACCACTGGAGAGATGTAGGGGCTGTTCCAGGTACTGTGGTTAAGAAAAGTACTGACTGCTCCCAAAGCCTCTTTCACAGGACATTTATCTTCCATAGAAAATGGGTAATCATCCTCTCTAAAGTTGCCTGGGGCAGATATTCCCTTAATCACTACTCTTCTGCCCCAGCAAGACGCTGTGTGAGGACTACCAGCAGTATAGATGCATGGCAGAGTACATTGACAAAGGTACCCAACATATCATCTCACCTCTCCAAGAAGCATGTCCCCCCCTCAATCCAGCTCCTACATCTGCTGGAGCAGCAAGTATCTTCACTTGATACAGGCCTGTGATGAAATGTAATATCAAAGGTGCTAACAGTATCTAATGTCCCCCCTACCTTCCACCCAGTCATTCACTGTCACACTGCAGCCTTTCGGAGGGAGGGAGGGATGCTCTTTCAAGGGGTGAAGAATGCAAAAATAGGTTGGGAAAAGGGTATAACCATTGCAGCAGCCAGACAGTCCAGTGGGATAGTAAAGGAGCAGAAACCCACCCAACCAGGTCACAGCCAGGAGACTGGGAGGGAGATATGGATAGAGGATAGATAGCAACCAAGGGAGGAAATGTGGGGATATATTTTAGAGTTCAGAGGAACAGTGGAAAAAACCCAGTAGCTTGGTGAGAAAAGGGCAGGGTGGGTTTGTTTTTTCACTGGCAATTCCCAGTGAATAATGGAATCCCCTCCCTTTTATATCAGCCTGGACAATATGTTTAGTCCTCTGGCTCTTGGGAGTCTGGTAACATTTTCAAGTAAGCATGGTAGTGTATGGACAGGAGAGATTAATGCATAAACTGGAAAAGGCAAATAGTCTGTGGAGATTTAAGTGGAGGACAAAAGAGACCTAAAAAAGTAGTCAAATTCCAAAGGGGTAGCCGTGTTAGTCTATTGTAGAAAGACAACAGAGTCCTGTGGCACTTTTAAAGACTAACAGATTTATTTATTGCATGAGCTTTCGTGGGAGAAAATCCCACTTCGTCAGATACTTTGAAGATAGGAAAGTTACAGAGTGGGAGGAAATAAAATGCAGGGGAGTGTATGACATAGCATCAGGTCAGGCTGTAACAGCAAATCAAAATAGGTGTTAGGATTCAAAACATTGGGGAACAGCACATAGAGGAGGGGGAAGTCAAATCACTTGTAATGTGAGAAAAATCCATAGTCCCTGTTTAACCCCAAGACAACTGAGTCAAATTTGCATATAAGTTCGAGTTCTGCAGTCTATGGATTTTTCTCGCAGTACAAGTGATTTGACTTCCCCCTCCTCTATGTGCTGTTCCCCAGTGTTTTGAATCCTAACACCTATTTTGATTTGCTGTTACAGCCTGACCTGATGCTATGTCATACACTCCCCTGCATTTAATTTCCTCCCACTCTGTAACTTTCCTATCTTCAAAGCATCTGACGAAATGGGATTTTCTCCCATGAAAGCTCATGCGATAAATAAATCTGTTAGTCTTTAAAAGTGCCACAGGACTCTGTTGTCTTTCTAAAAAAGTAGGAGAGATGAGATAGACTTAATAGCAGTTTTAGAACTGATCATATACTTGACTAATATATGATGAATACTGCTGAAATTCATTGAACAATGTATCTGAAATTACCTGCTACTCCATTAGCCCCAGTACCAAAATTGTAACATAAAATGATGATTTATGCATTAGAGCTTAACATAACACAAACTGCAAGTTCCAGAGGGGTAGCCATGTTAGTCTAGTTTAGTAAAACAAACAAGGAGTCCCGTGGCACTTTTAAAGACTAACAAAATTACTGGAATGGCTAACTTGTTATCAAAGATAATTTTCCCCTCTTTTAACATTCTCACCTTCTCATCTATTGATCCACACTGTTTGAACCAAAACAAATTGTTTGGCTTGCTGAAAAAGACTGAGCTGACCCTGTGATTTACCCTTCTCTGCATGTATATATAGGTATGTATAACCTATTAGTTACCATTTCCTGCATCTGATGAAGTGGGATTATACCCACAAAAGCTCATGTGATAAATAAATTTGTCTTTAAAAGTGCCACCAGATTCCTTATAAATTGGTTAGGACTCCTTGTTTGTTTTTAACAGAAATGGTTACTATTTCTTTAAATTGAAATGTTGTAGCACAGACATATCTCTCTAGCTAGTAGGCTTAGCACCTGTCAGGTACAGTTCTCTAAGCCATAAGATGATCACAGTATCCTCAGAGATAGTTCTATAGTGTTTATGAGGATATATCTATCAGGCAATTCCTGAGCCAGTTGTCAAAGGCATCACTGTCAAAAAGAACAAAAGTCCTGTGGCACCTTAAAGACTAACAAATTTCTTTGGGCATAAGCTTTTGTGGGCCGCAACCCACTTTGTCAAATGCATGCATGGTTTTGCTATACACAGACTAACATGGTTACCCCTCTAAATCATTGTCAAAGTTGCCAGCACCTCTTGCCCTGGAACACCAGTGATGTGGACCCATGACTGAGTGAGGTACCGTTGAAGCCAACCACTCTACTCTACCCCTGCATAAAAATGCCCTGTCTATTCTGCGCCATTTTCTAATGTCCCGGACCCGTCGTCACGTGTGACATTGTTATATGGGACCACTTAATGGACAAACCACCAACCCTTTCCCACATACAGGAAGCTATACACTCAGTGCCATGGTGCTTCCATCATCTGATATCCTAGGGCCAGGAACCAGTACTGCACTGTTTTGGCCCCATTCCTCTCATTACCTGCAGTATAATCAAACTTAATTGCTGTGCTCTAGGACACACAATCATGGAGCAGGGGTTGAAGTGGGTACCCCTTTCTCTTGCACCTGCAGAGCTATTTCAAATGGTATGGACCTGCTATCAAATGCAATGAGGGGAACCATCACCAATGTAAATACCATTCCAGGCTTGCCCTCTCTGCCCATGGGATACGTGCCCATGCAGCTGTTCTCCAGACCATGCAGCGGACAAGCAATAGCTTTCTGTGTCAGTGTTGTCTTTTCCCCCTTTTCTCTTGCTTCTGTTTAGCTACCTTTCTCTTTTGGTGCTATATAATTCCTTTTATCACTTCTTTATTGCTTTTTTGTTGTTTATTTTCAAGAGTGCCATGCAGCCTCCCCTTCCTCCAAAAGCACACTTCATGGCACAGGCAAATTTCTATTAATCTAAATAAACCCTCTGCCTTTCCTCAGAGATTTAACTTCCTCTCTTTCCCAGCATGGTGTCATGGAAGAGAATAATTTTCCTAATCGAAATATTATGACTTTAAAGGGACCCTTCTCTTTGTATACCCCTAGCTTCTCATCCACTGTATTCAAATATTTGCTGGCAGACTCACAAGCTTCCTGACTCAACCAGATTGGCCCAGTGCACTCAGAGTCTGGTCTGCACATGAGCTGCATGTTCCTTCTGAATGTTATAAAGCTCTTCATCCAGGGCAAGGTGATGAAAGGTGGCATCATTCCCTGGCCCTAATACGAAATACAGCATGCTCTCCCCTACTGTGTTTTGCCTGTTGCTGGGTTACAGTTCTCTCCCTGGGACCCAGCTCAGCTCTGCAGTGCTGGAGTATGCCATGGATTAATTTGGACTAATAAATAAAATAGAGTGGTGTTGCAGAACAACAGCACATCTAGTTGCCTTTACCTTTCCTATAGAGGTATAAAAAGGCCTCTCCATCTGGGTCCTCAGAAAAAACTCCAAGTGTCATCTGGTATTTGGACTAGCTTTGTGTGACTTGGACTAGCAATTGATTGTGACCTGATGAACTGCAACCGACAAACCTTTGTGTGCTGGCTGCCATGGGAGGTGTGGCCTATTGGATAACCTTTTCTTTATTGAAATAACAATCCTTTCCTGTGCCATGCTATGCACAGTCTGTGGATTATAGGATGGAGTGGGGTTTCAATTTTGGTGTTGCTAACGGGTTTTCCCCTTCAAAGGCTCTTCCCAGCCCTCTGCCCAAAGCTCTATCATAAGGCTTGATGTTTTGGGCTCAAGCCTGAGCCCTAGTCCTCCATTTAGTATGACAACCCTTCGCTGTGGCCCTCTGCATTTTCATACTGATCTGCTAATACTGTTGCTGAGTGTCTTACCCTCAAATGTTGTGTAGCAGTATCATTGTTTTTTCTTTTATCAGTCATCACTTGAACTGAGCCACTTCAAGAGTATTTAGCTGGTCTTGTGGCATGAATTTAGATTCATTTATGCCATGTGCCAAAGGTCCACCAACTAAGCAGTCTGAGTCATAGAAACTGAACAGCACACATGCTTCTTTAATGCTTTGTTCTTGGAGCAATAAGGAGCTCTTTCCCCAGGGTTCTAAGGAGCCCAAAGAATTGAGCTTTGGGGTCTGTTTTAATTCAGGAAGAGAATAAAAGAACCAAACCATAAATAGCAGTGATGGCTCTTCAGTAATTACTGGAGAAAGTGAATACTGAGTGTTTCATCTGACTGACTTTAATGCCCTATCTTCACTTGCAGGGGGTTGATAACAGCATAACATGGTGTAATCTGTACAGCCAACCCAAGTGTGCAGAGATACTTGGTGGCTTCTTGAGAGATTTTGAGAGATGTACCGGTATTTTTCATCTTTAGCTGCCTACATCTGAGCAAGTCGTGATTCCTATACCACTATATTTGGAATAGATTATCAAGGGAGTGGGAAATTCTTCACCAGTTGGCATCTATATCAAAATTGTTTATGCCTTTTTCTCAGATGCATTCTAGTTCAGCACAAACCAGGCTGGATGCAGCAATCACTGTACAAGTTTATCTTGCCTGTGTTATGCAGGAAGTCAAAGTACATGATTATAATGGTCCCTTCTGGTCTTAAAATCTACAAAGTTAACCTATTTTCAAAACCTGAACACCACACATGAACAATAGATAGGCATTCTCACTTACTGAACAGATTGCACCATAATAGTGTTGCTGAAAACTACTTTCCTAGTCCAGCGTCCTTGGGACCACCTGCTTTTGTAGGCAAAATTCAGCTACAGCATTATTGGTGTCCAGAAAATACCTGCTTCACAGGTCACCAAATATGAAGGCTAGTATTAAAAACAGGCAAGATCTATGTAATTCCTTGAAGTAGGTAAAGCCTTGCTGAACTCAGGGGATAGCCCAATGTTTTGTTTGGTCCTGTTAGTGATAGCAAAAGAATGGTTGGAGGTACTTTGAGAGAGCCTGTGAGACATCTGATCTGTTTAGACACAGGCAGATCTTGCTTGCCTATACAGTCGCATGTTTTTGTAGCGCAGCTGGTTGAATCACTGGAAGCCAGCCTTGCTGGTAAGTCCCTAGTGGACAAAGTGAGCTCTTGGGAAGAAGGATGGAATTGGGAATACAGCATTGTTCGAATTCCTTCATCCTCTTGGTGGTTGAACAAGACAGCTTATATATGAAGTAGGCCAGCAGAAGCCATGTTGGAACACTTGAGATAATTCTTCCCCTGGCACTTCTGAGTTCCTAGCCTACAGAATCCCTGGGAGGGTGCCCAGCAGGGACAGTGCAGCCTCTCATGTTCCTGTTCCCAAGTCAGCCCTTGGGTGTTGGGATTTAATATGCTGGAAAAGACTCTTCTTGTTTCAGTGCCCCAGAAAAATAGGGCAAAAAGGAGTTTTTGGAGCAATGACCTTACGAGCTGCGCTCAGCCTGCTAAAAGTGGCCAGTCCATGAGTAGCCAATTCTTTCTCCTTCCCGTTCAGTGTAAGGGGTGGATTCTCTCCAGATGCAAACAGATGTAGCAGGGAGACTGAGCAATGGAGCTTGGGTGGGCTGACTTTTTCATCCCTTGAGCTGTTATTTCCCATGGTATGCTCTTTGTGTAGAGATTGGTTCTGTGTCATCTAGGGATCTAAATTATGAAATGGGGGGGGGGGGAGGCATGTGCTTTGCAGTCATTCAAATTCTAGTTTCTTATATGGTCTCTAAACCATTCTTAGAATTACTGCTGTTTGAACATTCTTTAGCTCCTGCTGGATCATACATGTAGTAGGTGTTTAGCTGGTAGAAACTGGAATTATGCCTATTTTAGACACGGAAATCTAGATTATTGAGCCACTGTCACTTTGAATTTGCTATAGTTATGATGTTCAACCTGAGGTCCTGCCACAAACAGACTAAAACACTTGATTATATTTTTAAAAAACAAGGGGAAGTGTAAAGTTTTTGAGAGAGCTGATGATACCCAATTATTAATATAAGTAGACTTTAAAATAACTACCCTTGGAGTGCAGGGAGGAAATGACAGTGGATTTGGTTGTCGAGTATGATTCAGTATAGAAAATATGCCTTTTTCATTCAAAATAAGTTGAGAAACTAAAAAAGTGTTTCTGAAACACCAAATTTTTTCAATGTAATTATAAAGCTTACACATTACAACTGGGATTTAGAAAGGCATCTAAGGGAGTTAGTTGTCAAGTCTCATTAGATTTCAGGAGCCAGAATACTCACGGTGCTGGTACTTTTTTTTACTTATTTGACTTTTTAAAATATAAACCGCACCCATCCTGGGTTTCAAATGTTCTAACATCCTTGATTTTCTCACACATTTTAAATTGATACCTCACTCCACTAAGACCTTGTCTACACTTGCCCTTATGTCTGCAAAACTTTTGTCACTTGGGGTGTGAAGACACCTGAGTGACATAAGTTTTGCCAGCATAAGCTCAAGTGTAGACAAGCCCTTATGTGCTTTTAAGTAGGCTCCTTCCATAGACATTAAATACACCCCTAACCCTGTTTGTATTCGACTGTGTAATATCTCTGACAAATCAGAGGGCTCAAAAGCAGATTAGTTTGGATATTTTTGCCAGATTGGCATGACCTGCTGGAAGAATGTGTAGTTTGTGGCTGGCTAGTGATAGTTTCCTTCCTCAAATTTCAAGAAAACGATTTAATGCATGTTCTTTAATTGTGTGGAATGGACCAAATTCAACTCTGGTATGACTCCTTAAGCTTCAATTTGGCTCACTGTGGTTAGGACTATGTGAGATCAATATTGCAGAATTTAAGATTTTGGGAAACTTTGATGATTTAGTATTTGTAAGCAAACCCACAGACCACCTGGGTTTCTTTAGGTGTTGTGTTTAGATACTGGTGGGTTTTCACTTTACACTTTTGCTAGAATAGCCTGCAGTTTTCATAATGTAACAGCTATTGTAAACTGAGATAATTTAGCTGCATGCCTGCAGTTTATTCTGGAGGCTACAATACAGGCTCTGTTTATCCCCAGTCTGCATTTAATAATAGCAGAGGTGCGTGCATCTGTTAAGTGTTCGATCCTGTAATAAAATGTCTTGTCTTCTTCACTGATAACCCTCTGTCTGCTTTATCAGACTATGCATTTGTTCACATGGAGAAAGAAGCAGATGCAAAAGTTGCCATCGAAAATCTTAATGGAAAGGAAGTGAAAGGAAGAAGAGTTAATGTGGAACTCTCTACTAATGTTCAGAAAAAGGGGGCAGGACAAAATGCCCTGGCAGGCACCAATGCTGACAAGAACAAGAGAGCAAGTTTGGACTATAGAGAGAAATATCAACCTAAGATTGATGGTTATGAGCAGCTTAGGCCTACAGACTCTACTTATCCATCAGCCTCTGCAGGATACACTGCATCCTCACTCTTTGAGTATCAGCAACGATTTGGTGGCAGCAGTACTTCAAGCAAATACAACTCCTTTGACACTCAGACAAGGCAAGCATCCCCCTCTTACTTTGGAAGGGATAGAAGCCCAATTCGACGATCACCAACGAGAACTGGCTTTGCCACGCTACCCATGACAGCACAGCCAGCATCCTACAGAGCTCAGCCGTCAACCTCACTGGGTGCAACCTACAGAGCCCAGCCCTCTGCATCACTTGGAATGTCTTACAGACCCCAGCCAACGACGGGACAGGCAGCATCCTACAGGGCCCAGCCCTCAGTCTCACTAGGAGCTTCTAATACCCAGCCTGCAGCCTCATCACTACCATCCTACAGTGCCCAGGCTGTAGCTTCCTACAACACCCAGGCTGCAGCTTCCCAGTTAGCCTCTTACGGGGTTCAGTCCACAGCAACACTGTCGTCATCCTATGGAGCTCAGCCTGCAGCCACACATGCAGCCTCTTATGGTACTCAGCCTGTGGCTGGCTACTCAGCCGCCTATGGAGCTCAGCCGACAGCCACACATGTAGCCACTGCCTATGGAGCCCAGCCTGCAGCTGGTCACTCAGCTGCCTATGGAGCCCAGCCTGCAGCCAGCCAATTGGCCTCTTATGGAGCCCAGCCTGTGGACAGCCACTCAGCAACATATGGCGCCCAGCCTGTGGCTGGCCTCTCAGCCGCCTCATATGGCGCCCAGCCTGCGGCCGGCCTCTCGGCATCCTATGGCGCCCAGCCTGCGGCTGGCCTCTCAGCCGCCTCGTATGGCGCCCAGCCTGCGGCCGGCCTCTCGGCATCCTATGGCGCCCAGCCTGCGGCCGGCCTCTCAGCCGCCTCGTACGGCGCCCAGCCTGC
>ML685770.1:0-21763 GCA_007922175.1 Pelusios castaneus | reverse complement strand
TCAGCCGCCTCGTACGGCGCCCAGCCTGCGGCCAGCCTCTCAGCCTCATACGGCATCCAGCCTGCAGTCGGCCTTTCAGCTGCCTCATATGGCACCCAGCCTGTGGCCGGCCTCTCAGCCTCGTATGGTGCCCAGCCTGCAGCCAGCCTGTCAGCCTCATATGGCGCCCAGCCCGCATCCACTCTGGCTGCATCTTATAGTAATCAGTCTGCAGCAGCTTCCTACAAGTCACAGATCTCTGGTCCACTGGCTACAGCCTATAGAGCCCAGTCTTCAAACTCAATGTCAGCTTCATATACAGCGCAGCAGCCCTCCTCTGTTCCCTTGGCGGCCACTTACAGAGCTCAGCCTGTAACTGCATATGATGGGCCAACCCAGCTTGGACAACAAGCAACCCCGTATTTGGGACTGTCTCAGTCTTCTGCTGCCATCGCACCACCATATGAACGGACCCGCCTCTCTCCTCCACGGAGTGCTGGCTATGACGATCCTTTCAATAAGTCATCTGCTTTGGCTAAAAGGTATGCTGCTAAGCCAGTGATAATACTTTGCGCGTAAATAGAGCCTCTCATCCAAGGATCTCGATGTGCTGTCCAAGGGACTAGAGGCAGTCAGACTCAATACAAGTCTGTTGGTCTTCGCCTTTATAAACTTGATTCTGCTTTACCAAAAGGTGGAAATTCCCCTGCTAATATATTAAACTAACTTACTGTTCTGGACGCATTGATGAGGTGGGAGGTGTTACTCAATGCATTATTAAACTGACAAAATGGCTTCCCACTCCGGCAGTAAAACAGATCCTTATGTGGGTCTCCCTCTCTCCTCCCTGTTTCTTTGCTTCTGGTGCATCTATCTAGGGCGAAGGGTGGGATAATAGGTTGGCACACCCCCCTTTCCAGTCTGCACATTCCACTCTATTTATTTACAGTGTTTTCTTACAGTTTTACGTGAAAGTTGCAAGCTTGGCAGCCCTGGGACCTGGAAGGTTCCACGTAGGGCATGTTCACCCTACACAGTGACACTGCAGATTTCTCGCACGTACCCCAGACAGTGTGCCTTATCCCTCACTTGGAACTCCAACCCCTAGGGCTAAAATGGGGAGTTCAGTTGCTGTCACATGTTGGCATCTCTGCTTACACTGCGAACAAAAGACTCAACTACTCTCATTTCCAGTGGTGGTGCAGTATTGTAGGTGCCTGCTGTCTAGGAATTGGACTGAGACCACCGTCACTGACCTGCATTGGATTTTAACCAGTGTCCTGAACCCCTAAATCATCAAACCGGTCTTCCTTATTGTCATTGTTTCATAAATAAGTGGGCTGCGTTGGTTAAGAGAAATGGCAGGCATATCCAGCTCTTATTTTGCCACGTGCTATTTACTTGCCTCAGTTGAGGGGAATGTAACATGTATATTTGAGGTATCCACTGAAGGAGGTAAAAGATAGCTAAGGAGCCATTCCGAAAAGAACTATTTAACACACAAGTTCCTCTGGTGTGCCTTAGTGAGACATGCTCCACGGATGTCTTCACTGGAGAGAATTCTGATCCCCTCTCATGAGGATCTCCCCAATATACATTGCTTAACCAGAGCGCTTGTTAGGGCATTATCACAAACCCTTTTGTTTTATTCATTAAATGTCTCTTTTCTCGACCAGGTATGGTTCCGACCGCCGTTTATCTGACCTCTCAGATTACCGTCGTTTAGCAGACTCGCCACTTGCGTTCCGTCATTCGCCGACAAAGGGCCCGCTGGATTATCGCCGCCTTCCAGAAGTACATTCCGATTATGCCCGCTATACGGGCGCCTATGGCGATTATATGCATACTACTCGGCTACATTCTAGTTTCCAGCACCGCCTGTAGGTGGGGGTGGGATCCCTGTTCCAGATGGGGGCAGTATCATTGATTACACGTTCCCCATCGGGTCATGCTTTCTTAGCATAAAGCCAATTTGCGTCTTTACTAGGCTGGCTTTCTCATTCAGTTCTCTGTAGATTCTGAATTACTAAATTTCTTTCCCTCCCAGGCTATCTCAGGTGGTCATTACAGCCTGTTGTTTTGGCTCTGTTTCTTCATGTCACTTGGGTAAAGAATTCAATGTTCATTTGAGGCGTCTCTAAGACATGCTACTACATACAGTACAAATAGCATTCTCCTGGTCTTTACTTTGGGGGGTTTTATTTTCAGATGCTTTTTTGTTGCATTTTTAGAATGATCTGAATTTATGATCTCAAGAAGACCCTGTGCTGTAACCCCAGGAGCAATGTAGACGACTACTGCACATTGTGTCTTTGAAAGTTGAAGACTTGAGTTCCTTCGTCCTCCAGTAGGGCTAAGAATTCCATTAAATACCTGGAATCGGTTTTTTTTTTTTTTTTTTTTGCTGGCAACTCTTGATGCTATATGTCTCCATTAGTAAGACATAAGTTGCTCATGCAGGATTCTTAACAAATGCAATGACTGTTGCTCAGTATTGTTTTTATAACCCGAGCAATTGCTGTCTCAGAATGGAAGAGCAAATGCTGTTTTATGTAACGTGAAAATCCTTTTTCTTTTTACACCGGTGTTAAGTTTGCAGTAGAGGTGATGTTTGAATCTATACATCTGAAATGAGTTAGTTTTTGTATTGACTGTAAATAAAATGCGGGGCTATTTACAGTTTAGAAAGTTGTCTGGTGTATTTTTTTGTTCCAGTTTAATTGGTTTCAGAGATAATGCTGCATGTTCAATAACTTCTGTCTTCCTTTCCTCCTAAGGTAAAACAAAGGACTTTATGTAATGTGTGCATATATGCAGCACCACTGCAAGGCAAACAGCCCTAGGGAAGAAATGTGGCAACCAACTGGTGTACAACAGAAAAGAGAGCTGGAGTTTTGGCCAAAAGCAGGCCAGATTCCTGCTCTTAAGATGTGCTTTGAGATTTGTTGTAAGGTGTGCCCCTCAACAGACATGGCAGAGGTCCCTGAGAGCTTACAATTTAATAAAAAAATGTGCTTTGTGAAAGAGCAGTGAGAGTTCATTTCCTAAAGGGGGTCAACACTTCATCAGAAGTCTCATTCCAAAGTACCCTTCCCCCAGGACACTGCCCGATACCAGGGTCATCTGCCTCTGAAGCATAGATCCATCAACCCTACCAACATTTAAAGCTGTAGTTTGTAGATATGATGCCAGAACTTTGAACTTCTAGTCCCTGCCCTGAATCTGTTCCAGAATAAATTAGAAGAACATGACCTGAAATTGGTAAAGGATAGGTGTAGAGATAGGGAGGACGAGGGCTACAGCAAAAAGAAATGACTTGCCTTGAGAGAATGTATAGAATTTTCTAAGCAGGACAGAATAGTTAGGAAGTAGCATGTGACCTAGGAATGTAAGGGTAGACTAAAATGATTTCTGAAAGCAGAGGGGACAGGAAAAGAATGTGTCTCTGGATGAAGATTAGTGTGGAATCACAGAGGTGAACTGACCAACCCTGGAGTGGACTGTGATGAAGATGGATTTGATGAATGTTAGAATGGACAAGAATGGTTGTAGCTTGCTGGTTTTAAGGGGGATATTCAGAATCCCAGCTGGCTTCCTGGACTCTTCCAGGTGTCCCATCTGACAGTACCTACCAAGTGAGAATGATAGCGGCTGCAGGGTCAGAACAGTGGTTCTCAATCTTTTGCAGGTTGGGACATGCTTGGTGGCATGTGAGACCCTGCAGGACACACCAGCCCTCTTCCCCCTCCCCCAAACCCCCAGCTCTCCATGACACACTTCCCATGATGCTGCAACACAGTAATGTGTCCTGATTCAGTGGCTGAGAACCCCTAGATTAGAACCTGTGCTCTCCCTCCTGCTGGACACACAAGTGTTTTTTTTGAGAGTAACAATGTTGCTGTTCTTTATAGAAGTTCTTTGTGGTGGAGTGATATTGATGGTCATCTTCGTCACAAGCCAGCCAGAGTGACTCATCAATGTTGTCCTGTAGGATGTTAGGCATTTGAGTTCTTATCCTATATTTTGTTTTCTATAGTATTGAGGGCTTCCTTCTTCCTAAAGATGTCTTCTGGATGGTAGTGAATAATTCACCTTTGCATTTACTCTGTCAGCCTTAAACTAAGAGGACAAATAATGTGACTCCTCATCAAGCTTCTTGGTATAATCCATGAACTGTAGCCACCTCACCAGAATGATATTCTTTTCCCAAATTCACAAAGCAGGAGCTACCTCAACTTTTTTCTAGAACACATATATTTTTGTACATTTTAGTCCTTTAGCTCTGACTTTGAAATTGGTGTGGGATGCAGTTACCTTGTTTGTTGGGATTTTGCTTCACTACCTATATCCACATAAGTCTTCAGCCTTCCAGTATGTCTAAACTGAACTCATTAGCATTAGACTTGGCACTGTTTCATTAACTTCTGCAAATTCACTTAAAAATGCAGACATGTAAATAAATCTTGAGTAGGAAAATGGTTTCATCTGGAAAAAATAATTTTAGCTAAATAATTGTGTACCCATAAAACTTAGTGAATTTCTGTAGTTATTGGAATAGGTTGAAAAGACAGTTGTGGCGGAGGGGGGAGTGAACTTTTTGTAATTTTTTTAGTTGAATTTTGCATATTCTCTGCTAAATGTTCCATCTCAAATATCCAATACCTAGTACATCTCCTGTAGCTGTTACTGAAACTCGGGTGGATGTGGAAATTAAGTTAAACATTACTGATTAAAAGTATTTTTTTTAACCATGGATAATTTAGCTTTGTCATTCATGCATTTATAAAATGAGGCCTGTTGTTTGTGCACAACTTACAATTAAGTTATTGTACCTCTGTTCTGAATCCAATAGAATCTAGGTCAATTTGTATTTAAATGCTTTATCAACAAGCCAAAAATCTTTATCTTGCTAGTTTTATCAACACAAGAGTGAGTAGTTTTGTACTGCTTGTAACTGATTTTTGTAAATTTTTTGTAACTAATAACACATGGATGATTTTTGATCTCTCATGCCAAAGTGTGAGTTTTTCCATTGCTGGTGTGTTTATTAAAATGTCTGGAATGTTTTCTTTGTGTTGTATCTGTTGTTTGCCTTTTGAATTGTAAAAATCAGAAGCTAATTTATTTTTAAAAGAAAATTATCCCCTTTTCTAATCTAAAATGATGCACCTTAAAGACAGACTTTTTGGAAAAAGTGGTGAGTTCTGGGATCTCACATCTCAGAGGAACATCAAGTACCCTTGCTATGTATCTTTCTCTTTTGCTCCTGTGCAGGGCAGTTCTCCTTTTACCTGTAAACCCCAAGGAAATGGATTCCAGACTTTGCTCTCTCTGGATCTGCTCCCTACTAGCCTTTGCATCTAGGTCAGTGGTTTTCAATCAATGGGCCGTGGCACACTGGTGTGCCGTAAGAACTATCCAAGTGTGCTGTGAAATTTTGTACAAAGGTAATGAAAATTAATGTAAAACAAACATTTTCATTTTAAACAATATTCTATCCAACCAAAATCACAACTAAAACTCATGAAGATTAATCATTAAATTAAAAGTGAGGTATTGGATTTCCAATTCTAAAACATAAATTCTAAACAGGTGGCCAAAAGGCAACATTGAGGTGTGTATTTTTTTTCTGGTGAATTTGAAACATTTGATCCTTTTTTAGCTTGTCCACTATGTTGCAAGCCTCTCCAGTAAGATCATAAAGTAAATGTAAGTAAATATGTTTATGAGCAATCAGTTCATCTGAAAAAAGCGGGTGTTCCATGTTACTGAAAAGATTAGGGGAACCACTGATCTAAGTAACTCCCTCTCCAGAGCTAAACTCATAACTGTCATAGATGAAACATGTTAGTGACATGAATTCTGCCTAACATGGCTCTGAGATGAGCTGAAGTGTGAGTCCATGGTTTCAAAAACCACAAGATGTGCAAATATGAGGCTAACAGATGAAAGATTTGCCATTAAATGAAGGTAAGAACTTGCACTATATCAGAGTTTATTATGGGGTGAGGGTTGTGATCTATCAGGCCCTCCGTATGCTGCTAGGAGGGCATGGCATGAGGGTTAAGTCTATACTGACAGCAGCAAAATTGCCACCAGCAGCAGCACAATCTTCCAGGTTCAACTGAGCTGTCTGTGGATGCGCTCAATCGGTCCAGAAATTACCACAGCAACTTCAGCCCCGGAACTGGAGTATCTGTAAGCCGCCTGGAAGGCATTTCTGGTCAGCTTACCCTAGTATGTAAGGAGCTCTTAGTAGGTTGGTGGCAGATACGCAAGGTATTTTATGGATATTGCGCATCTCCCATCGACTGCTGCCAAAAAGTGCAGCAAGTGTAGACTAAGGCAAGGGCATCATTCTTTTGGGGGTAGGGGAGTTGTCACATCCAGAAATATTTTCAAAGGGGGTCCCAACAGAAAAGTTTGAGAACCCCCTGCTGTAAAAACACCAAGTACATGCAAAAGTAACTTAGCAACTAGCCTTGAAGATACAAAGGTTTGCTATAAAAAAGCAGTCTATTCGTGCCTTGGGACTATACCCACACAAGCCTGCTACCTAGGCTTCTGTAGTTCCTCCCAGCCTAGAAAGCTAGCCTATAAAAATTCATTGCCCCTCTGTGTGAATTTTAATTCTATCAAGAGCCATTTCAAAGGTCTCCCCAGGGAAAGAAAGTACTTCTGAACAGAAATTTACTGATAGAATATGTTACAAAGAGTCTAAAAAAGGCCTATAGAAAAGTACTAGGATCTTTGATAACTTGGACTGTGGCCCTTTGGTGTTTGTATTTTATGTCTACATGATCCTGTTTGAGTATAGGATGCATTGTCTGTTAAAGGTTAGTCATCCTTTAAATGAGATTTGTGTAGCAAATGTTTGAGTAACCAATTTGGAAGTTTTATTTGTATTTGATTGGGCATGTACAAAAGCTGGTAAGTGATAACCAAATAGATGTGTACTGCCAGGTACTTGTGTATTTATAGTAATGCATTAATGTTGCACTGCAGCATAATTCTAAACCATTATCTGCTGGCACTTCTTTATTCTTCAGTGTTTCACAAGGTTAGTTTCTTATATTCAGTGGGAGGAAATAAAAAAGGAGATTTCCACAGTCTTAAAGTTAGAGGAGGCCAGTTCTATGCTAGTGGTTTTCAAACATTTTTTTCCCCAGGACCCAGTTGAAAAAAACTCATGTATACCCATGACCCAACAATTACATCTTTGAACAAGGCATTCCACTCTTTTGGCGGTGGCAGCCCGTACAGGGTCCCGATTTGTAGTTTGAAAACCAGTGCTCTTATGCCATGGAGTGCTGTGATACAGAATCTTTTGCCAAAAATCACCACTGCCCCTGCCTCCACTCATGTTGAAGTTTACCACTCATAAGTGACTAAATTAAAATATTAAAGACCCATTCAATTTTTTTTCACTGTAGTTGCCCTGCTTGCAGGTACCATGTGGGGTTAGATTCAGTTCAATTTTCATGGACATTCACCTATAAGGGGGTTATGGAAAACAGTTTTAAGAACATCCTTGCAAGAAGTAATAATACACTTTAAGAAGCAGTAAAGGTATCTAGCATCCTTTCCTCTCTAGGCACAAACCAAAATTTGGTTTAGTTGCAGTTATGGTGGGTCAGACTAGAAACAGATGGAACTAGGGGTGTGTGCAACTCCAAGCTTGACCCAATTTAGTACTTGGCCAATGGGCATTGAACTGCTCGCTACCTTTATGCTAATATCATCCAACTAAGCAGCCTTTTATCACAAAGTGACTTGCTCACTAGCATTAGGGTAAATCATTTTCTTGGGAGCTGTTCCAATAAAGCAGAGTCACTGAAATAAGAGTTTGTAAGTACACAAGGGAAATTAAAGCAAGTGATTAGTGAGGCTACCCATCTTGAGCCCAGAGGCTGAAGGGGAAAACCATTATTCTTCAGGAAATAGGAAAACAGTAGGACATATGATGGCAGTCAAGGGCCAGGCCTGAAATTAGGACTATGAATTTGAACAAATAGCTAGAAAGCATTTTTGTTTAAGACAATAACTATAGCTGAGGCTGAAAACCTGTGATGGGATGGGTCTGCTGGATCCCTGAATGAAATGGGCACAAACATGGATGACCAGGAAATTGTTGAGATGCTATTTTGTTTTCTGCAGTTTTCATCACAAAAGAGACTGGGGAGATATTTACCCTTCTTTGATAATAAAGATGAGGTCCTGCCAGAGCAGAGACTGAATGGTCAAAAGCAGCAGTCCTGGAACAAATCGATAACCTACACTGCAAGAATGTACAGGCCAAGCTCAAACATAGCTGAAAGGATTTAGGAAAGAAGTGACTGAGCTACTAGGAAAAAAATGTGTGCTGCTTTATTAAAATCAATTTTTAGATTGAAGAGTATAAAATAATGTACATATGTTGGGGTGGTTTTTTTGGGGGGGAGATGGGGGAGGAATCTAGGCATGATCTATTCTAGAGAGTTACCAATCAGTCTGTCTTACTTCTGTGCCTGGTAAACTGGTTGCAAGGATAACCTAAAATAATTCTAAAACACCTGGAAGATCATACCAAGATAAATGGCAATAAAAAAAAATTCCTCCAAAGAAAAATTCTTTCACTAAGCTATAAAAATTTGACTGTCAATAAAAGTGATTGAAAAAGTGGGTTGTATAATTTTTGTTTTCAAAACCTTTGACAGAGCTCCTCCTTAGAGGCTAATAAAGACTCTTGTGATGTGAAGTACTGAATCAAAATTGGTTGAGTAGAAATATATGCTGGTTTTCAGGGCGGCCAAAGGATAAGTGGTGTGATCTGATGTTGTATTAAGATGGGTGGTGGTCGTATACTTATAAATGACTGGGAAAAGGAAGCAAGCAGCCAAGTGGCAACACTTTCATATGTCACAATGTTTTTAGATTAGTAAAGAACAACAAAGTCTAGGGAATTGTGGTGGAATTTAGTCCCCCTCAGATTCCCCACCACTTAAGTCTTCACACAGAAATTGGATATACCTTACTGTACCCATTCCAGGGTTTGATGTCTTGTTTACCCCCGTTTCATCTCACTTACACTACATGCTTACAAAGTCAAACAAAAATAAAACTGACAGCACCTTGATACTGACAGATTTACTTTCTTCTTTTGTCTGGACTGACGGTTAGTGGTTTTTATGGAGCCTGTGGTAAAACTAGGCAAATAGCCAAATGAGTAGATGCACCCCAAGGACATGCACTCCTGATTGAGAAGCACTGCTCTAGCAATTGGCCTTGATACAGAAATCACAGGGTAGGTATCTCTAGCTGTGAATTGCAGGTCAGATTAGATCAGAGCTTTTCAAACCACGGGTCAGGACCCTGTACTAGGTTGTAGACCCTGAGGTACTGGTTCGCAGCACCCGCTGCTGGGGCTGCTGAAGACAAATGCATTTCTCAAAAATTCAATTGTTGGGTCGCAGGCATAAATGAGTTTTTTCAACAGGGTCCCAAGGAAAAAGGTTTGAAAACCACTGGATTAGATGGTCAGTGGCCTCCTTAGTTTGAACATTCATTAATGTTAGCCAGTATCTGCATGAGCAAAACCAAAGCAACTGTCATTCACTTGTTCGGTTCTCACCTGGAAGGCCTACCAGGATTTGGATTACCCTGAATGCACTGTTGACACACTCCACCCTCTCACACTGTTTGGCAGTAATCCACATCTGTAACTCATTTCACTGCTGCCTACAGGGTATTTGTACAGATAAAAAGGGAGACTTCAGTTTCAAGATGGCTATGAGACTACCACTAATTCAGTTGGGAAAATGTTTCCCAGCCCTAGCGAGGAGAATGGCTCTGTTGAGCAACCACCTCCCTCCAGGTGTGTACATCCAATGGTGGACTCTCTTGAAAGCAAGTAGCATTAAACATTTGCACTGCAGGAGTAGCTAGAGGGTAGCCAGCTCCGTCTCATTGTGCTAGGCACTATGCAAACAATTGCATATTATGGGAGCATGTAAGGACCCCACAATATTAACCACTGTATAGACTCACAACATGGAGAGGCCTTGCCATAAAGGTCCTATAATCTACAACAGCTGGATACAAGAAGATGGCATAGAAAGCAACATAAGCAGCATAGCACCACACCTGCCTAACCATTGTCAAGCTTTTTGTAGCTAGCATGGCACAGGAGATTTAAGGAATGGCTGTGAAAGATGGCAATGAGGCAAATGTTTATAGAAGCCTTCCAAAGAGTTAGGTCCACACCATCAACAGTATTTGAGGATCCACATGCCATATTTTTGTTGCCCTAACTTATCACGGAGTGTGCACAGTGCACCAGGTGTCAGAAGGCAGTTTTCTGTATGTGCTACAGAAGTGAGTTGACAAGAGAGTCGGAGGAGAAGGTGATGACTTGACAGATTTGGAGAGGGAGCTTTTCCCCCATAGGTAAAGAGCAGCAGAGGACAACGCACAAGTGGTGGTGGGAAGAGGCTACTTAAAACAAGATGATGGAAGAGTGTAAGGAAATCACCTCAGCTGGTCAGAGGAGAGCTGTTGAGGCTTTCCTTATTTCTGCTCTGCTATACACGTATGCACTAGACTGTATTTTAGATATCTAGGTTTGAGGACATCACGAATATTGAGATAGCAGCAGCAGGGAACCATACTCCACAGAGGACAGCCAGGCACAAGGGCCTGCTGAGCAGGTCAAAAGAAAGCAACATTTAGTAGCACAGCAGGATCAGTTCAGGCTCCAGCTACAGTTGCTTCCATCTTGCATTTCATTCTTCAGGATGGATATGACATAGCTTTGGGCAAGTTCAAAAAGCCAACAAATAAAGTACAAGGGAAGCAATAGTTACAAGTCACAATGCCAGAGAATGAGGGAGCGGGTTTATTTCCAGGTGACTAGATTCACCTCATCCTTTTTGGTTCACCTTCAAATGCTGAAGTTAACAGGCAAGCTACCTGACTGAGAAGGCCACTGCTATAAATGTACCTCCATCTATTTGTCTGGGAATACACATTGCACCTCTTAGAAGCATTTCTTATACACAGAGTATTTGTGCAAATCTCACTCAGGCATTCACCCAGCTGAGGAGCTCTTCCTCTTTTCCATCTGGATCCTGAGGTGCCACTAGCTGCCTTACCCTGGTGTTCCTGCAGACCTGATTACAAAGTGGTGTTAGTAAGACAGCCATAGAGTAGAATAGATGGGAACAGATTTGTTCAGGCACCCTACTAACTTGGCTCATTCCCTTCAAATTTATCAAGCGATATACAATAGCTTCTCTCTTCAAACAGAATTTGACAGAGCCTAGCAGACAGCATCAAGGTTACTGTTACAGAGATCTACTTACCTCTTAGCTTTTGCAAGCTGTAACTTCTCAAGAGGAAACTGCTGAGAAGGAGTGAAATCAGCCTGTGGGTCTTTCACCATACAGCAGAGAGTCTGACCATGTATAATCCTGAAGAGGGAGTTCCACATTAAAGCAGCATGAATAAGGCTGTAAGTTCCTGCAATAACCAACTGCTGAGAAATTCCTGCTGCCTCTCAAAGGGTATTGCTTAGACCCAGATCATGCTCAGAGGTGAACTGAAAAGGACTAGTGCACAGCACAGTGCAGACTGAGATCCCCACTACTAGAATAGTGGCTTAAGTTCTTCATTTTGAACTGTTTTGTTCCATAAAAATCACTCCCACAAGCTTAGACCAGTGTGCCATGCATGGTCCTGGTTTACACAAGACACAAATATACTCTCATCTGTTACAAGTGTTTATTTTTCTGGAAAAAGAGTGGCGGTCAAACGATGCTAAACTTCAGAGAGAAGGAGAGTTACAAGTTATATTCCAAAAAAAAGTCAGTGCAAAAGAGACGACTCCACAGCACAGGTCAGAACTAAGGGGAGCAGGTTTCGCAACACTATGCTAATATTTCATACTTAACTAAGACTGGTTATTCACCTTTAAAAAATAAACATACTGTTAAAAAGGCAAGCTACAAAGTGAACTGCAAGAAGAAGACAGTAGTCTCAAGCACGTCTCCAAAAAAGGGTGAACTAGCACTGCATCTACTCTAGCTCAAAAGCTGGGCTCAGACTAGGTAAAGGGTGGCTAAGGGCCCAAAAAACAGCAGAGAATAATGGCTCTCGGATCATGGGAAAACAAAAGGCAAAACAAAAAAAAATTATTCAAAGCAATTCCTGAAAAAGAAAAGGAAGTTAAGTTACTTTTCACTAGACTTTGAAGAGACACAAATGTCCATTAAGAGTAAATGGATTAGCTGCAATCAGTACGCTCTGAAGCCCAGCACAGTTTGACATGTATGATACAGATTTCACGTGCAACGGGAACCCGACGTCCAGCCACAAATATCCTACCTGAAAGATAAAAAGCACAATTCATTCAGACACCTGAAAACAGATTTCTGTCCTCAAATAAACTCACGCCACCTTGAGTTTCCTGTGCAAAGAAGAGGTGCACTTCCTTGACTTCTTCTCTATTTATCTGTTTCTGAAATCCACAAAAATCAAGATGAGAACTCCTTAACAGCTATGGGATTAATGAGGCTCCTGTTTCCAAGCTCTGTGTTAATCAGGTCCAAAACCAAAGACAAAACGGATTCATGTTTACCCTTTGTCTCAGCTATGGTTTGGCCAAACACGTCCAGGCTTTCACTTTTACCATGAAGAGCGGCTCATTTACAGAATTCACTGCATTTACAGAGAAAACACTTCATGTGTAACGATTATACTCCATTTATTTCCTCTACTAGAGGCAACGATATGGAAACTGACCTCCAAACACTGGAAAAAACCCTAAAAATTATATTTGTACAGGAATGAATCCTTAATGACCAATGACTGAGCTTTGAAAGAAATCACTCCAGAGTGTGTGCAGGAACCCTCCCACACTGCAGTCCATTTCAAGTTCTTCCAGTTAAAAGATTAAATTCCTAGCCTTAAGACAAGTCTTCCTAATCTGACAAATACAGCATCATATCTGCAAGTCTTCAGGAAATTCCAGTGCTTCTGCTCATGCTCATTTTCCCAAGCAGCAAAACAAAATTATTTAAACTGATTTTCTTCATTGCTGCAGTTCAGAGCCCCTTAAGAAGAGCTAGGAAGCCAATAACCAAGTCAGTTTCATTATACAGCAGTTTGGCAAAGCAAAGGCCACCAGAGCAGGGATTGGAGTGGCAGAATCCTCATCCTGGCCCTTCCCTACCAACAGCCAGCAGGCTCTGGTGTGTGGAGAAGAGAAAGCTCCTTTTTCCAGTAGTTAGAGGGCAATGGCGCTCCAAGCCTACCAGACCTGTAATAGCCAGAGCCTCATACTCAAGACCAAATCTTCATGTGGGGTCCACGACGGACATCCTGATTAAAATTCCTGTTCCCACCCCAGCTACTGGGATGAAAGGTGGAGCACATAGGGCTTCCACCAATGCACTGACCTGGTCCATTATGATAGGTCCACTCCACCAGACCTCATTCTAGGTTGCAGGGAAGATTTTTTTTCAAAGGCCAGAGAGTAGTTCTGCTCCTTAGAATTTGCCTAAATAGCAAGTTTTAGAGACAGTAGCTGCTGTGTTGTAGCTATTGGCATGACTGGACTAATTAAAGAGTGAAGAATGACTGTAGTTGAATACGGTTAAGTGTGCCATTCAAGTTAGGGAGTTAAGAAACCACAGTTCAAACAACTCTGAAATGCAGTAGCATCAAGACCTCCAGCTCATTTAGAAGCTCATCTTCTTGCCTTGGCTCTACCTTTCCAGAACATAAATTAAAATATTTCCTCAAGTTAAGGTCATTCCTGCTCACAATTCAAAGACAGCTTGGCTTAAACAAAAGAAGAGAATTAATAAATCAGCTAGCTCCTTCTCCAGAAGGTTTGGGGTTAAGTCTTCAAAAGCATCAAAATGACATAGGAACCCAAGTCAAAAGGAATTAGGCACTTTTGAAAATTTGCCTTTTGGCATTTAAACAATGGCCAAGAAATTTAGGTTTAAAAACCCTATTTGCTTTACACAAGAGATTTTATTAGTACATTTAAAGTGCTTGACCACCCTACTTACTTTCAGAACACATCAAACTCACAGCAGCTGACTTTAGGGATTAAGGGTAAAACATTACAAAGTGCCTAAATGGTTTAGGAGCCTAAATCCCAGCAGACTTGCTGTCTTGTATTCAGCTTGGTGTCATCTTGCACTGAAACTGAAACTTCTTAGAAGCTCCACTGCAACCCTACATGAACCTGACAGCTAATTCACTTTGAGAGTGGAGACAGAATAGCCTGCACTTCAGGCACAGTGGGGGAATCAGTAGATAACTCTCAAATGCACAGCAACAAAGGAACCCCTGGAAATGCACTGCCTGGGCCTCTTCTACTCTATTCAAGTAAGTCAATGGCGAACAATATTCAACTGTCAACCAGCCTCTGTACCACTAATTATGCTAAACACAGTCAGAGACTCCCATCTTCAGCGCAGATTACATGCTCTTATTTGTGTTGGAAGCTTCTGAAATCTCTGTTTCATATTGGAGCCCCAGCAGATTCCCAGGTCTTCCCACTAAGAGGCATACAATGACAAGGTGAAAACCTTTATAAAAGGTGAGCTGATAAAGAATCCTGCCCTGTAAAATGCAGTCCCTTCCACTACAACAGACTCGGGAGAAGAACTGAACACATCAGTTACTCCAAGTATGTAGAGGGAGCTCTGATTTAAGCTACCTACCTAAGAATTCTAATCCTCCACCTTTCACATTTTCTGAGCACTCTGAGTATTACTGGGGGCCATGCTACAAGCTTGTGACTATTTAAATTGAGGCAAGTTAAAGCAGTTAAGGGTGAACACTCCTGTTCCTTGGGAGCAGGCATTATGATAAACAGAGGATGCTTGTTGCCAGAACTGAACAATGAGACTATGACCGTGTTCTCCAATGTAGGACTCTCTCCTGACTCATTTTAGGAACACTATTTGTGACACTTCAGACAGAGTGACGGTGCCTCTGCCCTGACAGCCTTAATTCCCTGATTTATTGCTCCATCTGAAGTCTCAAGGACCAGCAGACAAGTGCCATTAACGTCTTTGACTAGTTCAGCGCATGTGCCCGTCCCCTTCCTAAATCAGACCACTGCAGCTCCCTCTCCATGCAGGCTTCCATACGGACAGCTGGAAGCTTCAGAAGAAACTACATCCATGCTCCAATAACTAAGTCATTCCCAGATGAAACTCATGCTCACTGCAATCCATAATCCTAGATATTCTGGGTCACAAATATATCCCTACAACATGTCGTGGTGCATGAGTGTAAAGAAACATCACGACCATCTTCCAAAGGAGGCAGGACTCTCAACAGTCCACTCATCCTCAGTCCGAGTTGAACCATTCTTAGAGCACAGTGACAAATGCAACCATGCTCTGACCTTTAATTATCAAGGGGATTCAAATCCCTGCAGTTAATCTGTCTATATCCTCACAATTCCATTCCCGTCTTATTAGTGTAGTGATATAGCACGTTCCATTTGGGTGAAATGTTCCAAGCCCTCCATGTACACCGACTTCTGTTATTTGCACTAAACACTCTGGTAACACATATCTCAAACACAAGTTTCTGGACTTGATCCGTTTACATTTCATCTTTATATTCTTGCTTTGGAGAGTGTCTACTTCAAGGTAAAAGACATGACATATTAGTGATTTAGAGTCCTCACAAGGATCAAAGCTGTCAAATACCTGACAAGTGAAATTCAGAGTTCAATAGATTTAAGGCACTTTTTGCTAGCATCTAGTGAGACAGGGACAAATGTGCATTTGTAGCAATAAGTGTGCTAGGTATTTAGAACCTATGAAGAAGATCCCAGCGTCCTCAAAGTATCAGGACAAAAACCTATGAACTAGACTGGAAAGTGCTCTCACCTCCGACTCAAAACGCAGAGTACCGCGCCCTGTCCGCGTACGGCTCCCGCCCGAACCGTTGAACGTCGTAGAGGGAGGCCCGAGTGACCGACGAGACTGGAGACAGCTGACAACGCTCGTAACCGTACGCCTCTCCGACGGTGGTGGCCGCGGCTGCCGTGCGACGCAGGGGGCTTCTATCCCGGGTATAATAGGTGGAGGACGCGGCTGCCGCAGCAGCAGTGGCAGCTGCAGCTACTGCCGCGGCTGCTGCTCCCGGGGTCGGCAGCAGCGCTCTATCGTAAGGGTCTAGGGTGGTAGTGAGGCGATTGGCCATGGCTGTGGTGGCGGCCATGGCTGTGGTTTGTACTTGGGAGTACTGCGCATACTGAGAATACTGGGCCATTGTTTGCTCTGCATAGGCGTCGTATGCAGATGCCGTAGCATAGGGCCTCACGCGATATCTTTTGTAGTAGTCGACCATTCCTCCATACCCATCATCGTAATACAGGGTCTCCCCATAGCCCGCAGGGTAGGGAGTGCGCACTGCTCCGTACTGCTCATTATAGGTTTCGGTAAAGTCAGGCACTTGCCCCGTGCGATCTACCGGACACTCTTTAGACCAGTGCCCTTCTTTCCCGCACCGATAGCATCCGCTCTTGTCTCCCATCCCGGGCGCGGTCCTGAGCCGACTGGTGGACAACTGCACGTGCATCCGCTTCCCTTTAAGAAACAGACGCGAGAATGGTTGCTATAATAACAGATGCCACATGGAGAACCACAAGACTTGTAACAAAAATAAGCACATAAAATCTGATTTAAAATGTATCAGGACAAGCTGATCAATTCATTCTCCCAGTACAGCTAACTGATAGCTACAACTATTGAGCATTCTGCCCATGAATCAAACCAACAACTTTATCCAGCAGCTTTTACAGGGTATTGGCGCCTCACTGTCTGCACCCACTCATGTGGTTATATCTTAGCAGAGCTCCAAAAGCAGACAGAGCTCCCAAGATCTCCAGTGACTGTGTCTGACCTGGAATGGTAATTGATGGAACTCTAGAAGGAAACGCACCTGACAAATCCCAAGATATCCATGTAACTAGCATCAGAGCAGACCAGGAACAGCACAACATGAACCACCGTACTTAGCAAGAGAGTTCCAGCTCAAGAAAGTTACATATGTTGGTTGGCAAGTCCATGTAAGATTCACGATGGTTTAGACTCTCTGGCTTCTATGTCCAGGCCCAGTGAAGGTCCAGGCCCAGCAACATACAGTAAGCTCTTACCATAGCAATATCATGGCAGGCAATTTGTAGAGCAGTTAAACAATGGAGCCACATGCCCACCATCCAAGCCACAAGGGAGACAGGGAGATGTTCACTGACAAAGAGCACTGGTTACACTGGGATAGCTCCTAGCAATGCCCAATGAAATCTTTAACCCTCTTTTTAAAACATGTAAAGCCTGCAGCACCTGATGGGAAAAATAGCAGGATGGATATAGAATTTGTGGACAAAGTCTATAAATAGAACATAGCACTATTGCATGTGTGCTATGCCCAGGCTTGTAGCAAAATATTTTCTTCTGACACTGAAATCAATCAGAGCGGCTCTGAACGTCAGGCCATTTATTTAGATGCCTGGTTTGATATTTAAGTTTAGACAGCCACATCTGAAAGCATTTACCAAACTGTATAAGGCAATCTTTCCATACGCGTTAGTGATAAGCCTTTGAATCATTAACAGTTTTGTAAGAGCAGTTTGTTCTTGCACACCAAATGAAAAAGCTACACACAATTTCTCACATTGAAGCACTTTGGATGCAAGTTTAGCCTGGGAACCTATCCTAGAACTAACTTGCTGCTCTTTTTTCATTATCAGTGAGTCCTGCAGAACTCAGTGCTAGATTTTTCTTTGGCAGTTGATTTTGCCAAATGTTTCAGCTGATTGCTTGCGGCAAGTGAGCATCTCCTTGCAGAGGTGGCAATCTATTCTATTTAGATTCTTATATGATGCACCTTAGAACAGCAAGAATGCTGTAGTTGCATGCTAAATATAGACAATGTACTACAACAAAAGTTGAATTTGACAGTTAGCCCAAAGCAAAGGATCATTGCAGACCAAAAACTGTATGTCAAAGTTTTGACTAGAGACTGAATATAGATACTATAAAGTAGTCCTTGCTTTGATGCAGCCAACACTTCAAGGAGTATAATGTATGGATTCTTCTGGTTTTGCTGTAAGTTCAGCTTTAGGTATAGCAGGTTTGCCAGCTAACCTGAAAAAGCATTCAATTGTTTGAATTACTGAGTTACTTGCTACTTCCAGTGTGTTAAAGCTATTTATTGATAACCACTCTTTTCCTTCACAATGTACAAAAGCAGAACTAACAAGGTCTCTCCAATCAGATGACA
Organism: Pelusios castaneus; assembly: GCA_007922175.1. Lineage (NCBI taxonomy): Eukaryota > Metazoa > Chordata > Testudines > Pelomedusidae > Pelusios > Pelusios castaneus. Next base: position 3,487 of record ML685770.1, on the reverse strand, counting down.
CAGTGAGCTTCTGCATATGAAGCTAGAAGGGGGGGGGGGGGGGGAAAACAGCACTGAAACCAAGACACAACATGCTATATCTATGACATAGCATCCACTCCTCAGTATTATTCAGAGCGTCAGACCCTAGATTATATCCTACATCAAGAGACAATTTCAGTTAGATGTTATAGAACATAAATCACAAGAGAATCCAGAATCCTTCAGCCAGAAAGTTCATGAACAGTCTCAGTGTAACAGCACAAGATGAAGGGTGATTTCTTGCCAACTTGACTTACCTTAAATTAAAGTGTAATAGCCAGTGGTTTAGGGCAACAATGCCACTTATCACTATGGCACTTACCCCACTGAAGGACATCATGGCATTTGCCCCCTACAATGCTTGACATCATGAGATGATACTAAACGATGAAAAGTGCTGTAGGCGCAGGGTTGCGGAACTATTTATATGATACTTGATCAGAGCAAGCTACTGAATAAAGCCAATCCTGTGCAACAGAAGTTGACCAGCCCTTTTTATATTCCATTTTAGCGAGGGATAACTCAAAGGCACTTTCCAAATTACTTTGACACAGATCAGATAAAAACCCTGTCATGCAGAATCCTTAGAAGGGTATTTATTCTGCACAGCAGCCTATCAAGACATTGAAGATATGGCCAGAAATATCTCTGCATAAACCCCGTAAAAATAGCTATTTCTTAAGACATCTGTCAGGAGCTTGCGACCACTGTTTGAGTGTACATTTAACTTAAATAAGCATGCCCTCTTATTTCCAAGCATTTTTTTTTAAACTAGTCCCATCTGGGCCTAATGTCTCAAACATCACTTCTGAGAAAGCGAGATGGTCCATCAGGATGCATTTCTGTGAAGATGGTCTGGATGCAATATGGCCGACTGCCCCATAGTCTAGATCAAGTGCAACATTTTCAAAAGTGCTCAAATCACTTTTGAAAATAGGTCTTAACAGATTAAGTGATCTGGGTTCTTTTGAAAATGTTACCTGGGTGGCACCTGTATTTTCAGAACTAAGTAACTTCCTCTTTTATATATTCTGGATTTCCTGTGTACCATGTTGGCATCCTGAAGGCTGATGGGTCACTTATCTACAAAACAAGTCCAGCCCTACCAATATCAACACAATGCGCCAGCACCCCACCCTGCCAACCTTTCTCAAATCTGACCCAAAGGGGCCACTTTGAAGAGAGGCAGGTCCATTCTAGGTGGCCAGTTCAATCTTTGGACTTTCCAATAAAGCTGCCACATGCAATACTTATATAAGGTGCACATCTGCTCAGCGAGAACTGGGCTGATCCACAACTCCTTTGAAATAAGCTGGTATAAGTGCTATGAATAGGGTCAGAAAGATATGATTTTTAATTGGTCAACATCTGTTTCAATATACACAAACACCAATGAAAAAAATATTCCCATTGATGATCATTAAAATTTATAGACAGGCAACACAAGAAAAATACTGCTTGAGAACTTAAGTGTGATTGAAGGATATTTACTTTGTATACTTTGAATTGTGATGTTGACAATTTGTGTTTTAACTCTTACAGCTTTAAAATTTTGAATCTCAGTGTCTACTATCATTAAATAATAGTACCTGACGTTCCCTCCCATAATTTCACATAATTGTGAAAATTTAAAAATGTACTTAAAATAATTAATTTTATCCATCAAAATTACATAAAAATAAAAATCAAGTTGTGCCAAGCCTAGGTTTGGGGCACTAAAAACTTTTGATCACCGAGCTTGGGACAGAAGAATTAGTGGCAAAGTGCCAAATACCCCAATATCAATCTGGCACTCTCCTCATTCTCAACACCCGCTGTTTCACAATCTGAAGAATGTTACCAATGAGAGCCTTCTATTTCTGCCTGTCACAAACATGGAAACCAAATGTCTTAGAGAAACTTCTGTGCATCATATTATATTCTGCTACGAGCAGAAACATGAAATAAGCGCCTGTGCATTAATAGCAGCACAGCCACAGCTTCAAATGGCTAATCCAAACCTCGCGGAGTTTCCATTAATTTCTATTACAGACCATCTGATTATATCCAAAAGCAGCATTCTGGACCCAAGTCAGTCAGGCCCCAGACACACTCATACTCTTTAACAAAGTTACCTAAACATACACCTGGCTGCTGCTTCTAAGAGAAGACACAGATTCTGCTCTAAATAGAAAAGCAGCTGTTTCTTTACCAGAGGTTATTTCTACAAGCCACTAGCAGATTAACTTCTGGGATGAGATGCAGCATCACTTTCAATAACTTGTACCAGACATACCGTCAGCTGCCCTCTCTGAGGTACAGCTTTGTAGTCTAGCTCCCAAGACTGAGTAGAGCTTACCCATTGTTAGGACACAAAGGTCTGTGCACAGGTCTAACACTATCGTCTGCAAGTCTACTTGCTTTCTACATTGCACTAATAGATGGCTTTTGTACTGGTGCAACCAAAACATTAAGAATGACAAAAATTGCACATCTTTCACATATTTGTAGGATTTTACCCATGGAAGCTCATGCGATAAATAAATTTGTTAATCTTTAAAAGTGCCACAGGACTCCTTGTTTGTTTCACATCATCTCTGTTGCTGCTGCTCAATGCTGATAAATTGAGAGTATTCCCTCCTATGTGCATTAATCTGAATGCTATGTTCCTAAACTAGCTGGATTAACTCTGTAAGAGGTCTGGGCACTCTCTACACAGGTCAATGTAGAAGCACAGTGCTAGGGTGTATAGGGAATGGGATGAGAATACTGAAGATATAATGCCATTCTCTAAATCTCTGGGACACTTCCCTAGAGTACTGTGTTCCGTTCTGGTCACCCCAACTCCATAAAGTATGTAGCAGAAATCCATGGGAGCAAGACAAGTGATGAGAATTGTGGGCCTGGAAAAATTCTCAAATGAAGAGATTAAATGACTTTGGGCTGCTATTTTAGAGATAAATGAGATAATACGATGAGGAGTACATAAAACTAATGAGATCGAGACAAAAAACTAGGTGTGCTATTTTCCCACTCGTTATACAAAAACGTGGCGATATTTCACAACACTCAGGCAGCAATGTTAAAACTGTCACAGGAAACACTATGTCCACACTGGGCACAATTCACATGTGTAACTCACTGCTTCAAGGTATCACCAAAATAAAAAACTAAGTAGGATTCAAAAGAGTACTGACCATTTACATGGATACGGATATCTAGAACAAGGACAGTAAGCACTGTAAACAGAATTTAGTGTTAGAAGGGATTTAAACTCTCCTGCTTCAGGGCAAGAGCTAATTTCTACTGGGCTCTAGTTATCCCATCAACGCTATTACAGGGTCCCTTGAACTATCCTCAGAGGCAGTTGGCTGCTGTCAGAGACAGGATTCAGACTAGAAAGACCACAGCTCCGATTCACTCTAGCAATTCCCATACTCCACCCCTCAGGATCCTGACAGAACAAGTTATTATCAATTCATCCCCT
>ML685769.1:42057887-42207210 GCA_007922175.1 Pelusios castaneus | reverse complement strand
ATGAGGGCAAAGTTGGCAGCGTGGTCTGCTGCAGGGCTGTGTTCCTGCTTTAGTGTTTCTGCTCTGTGATCTGTAGTTGCTGGTAAGTATCCTATTAAGATTAGGGGGCTGTCTGAAAGCAAGGAGAGGTCTGTCTCCTAAGGCTTGAGAGAGTGAGGGATCATTTTGTTACATAGAAGTAGAAAGGAACGCTTCTATATTTTGGCTCTGCAATAAAGATCTTGCATTTAATGACAATTGTCCTTTGTATTCAGTTACCTTCAAAACATACCAGTTCTGAGTGAAGAACAAAGGGAAGATTTTTCCTGTATTGAAAACTTGATGACAAAAGAATTTATAGGTCAGCAGTTGATTCTTCTTATAGGCTGCATGGATACCACTGAAGAGGGAGGAAGGTAAGCTTTGTAAAACTGTATGCATGTACAGGTTTATTTTTAGTGACCTCTTGTTCTTTATTATGCTTGCATCTAGAATGTACATCTAAAGAAAAAGAATTGATCAGCTAGTCAAAATATTACAGTTCTATACTGATTGAAAAAAATGGTCTCTGCTTAATAGGACTGTTTCCGAGTGTCTTTAGAGTGCTATCTGGTTACTCTAGTGCAGTGGCTCTCAACTTTTCCATACTACTATAGCCCTTTTAGGAGGCTGATTTGTCTTGCATACCCCCAAGTTTCACCTCACTTAAAAACTACTTGCTACAAAATCAGACAAAAATACCAGTGCATCACAGCACACTATTACTGAAAAAACAGTTTACTTTCTCCTTTTTACCATATAATTATAAAATAAATCAATTGGAATATAAATATTGTACTTCTCACTGTATAGAGCAGTATAAAGAAGTCATTGTCTGTGAACTTTTAGTTTGAACTCGCTTCACTAGTGCTTTTTATATAGACTATTATAAAAATAGGCAAATATCTAGATGAATTTGTTTCTCTTGAAAGATCTCTGCTCATCCCCAGGAGTATGCATACCTGTTATTGAGAACTAGTGCTCTAGTGGAACAGTTTTTTTAAAATACTTGTTTATTAAGGCAGATGTAGCACCACTATAGGAAAGTGAATTCACACTTGCTTATGATCACCAGAATTGTTAATTAAGTTCCAGCAGAACAGTCTCTTCATGAATTGTGATGTCAGAAACAAAAAGGCATAGATTCCATTGCAGATTCCAAACTGACTTTACTATTTTTAATTAATTCATTAAAACCATGTTTTTTACCTGCAACTTAAGCAAGCTTGACTTGAAAGTAATTGACAGGGAATAAGATTGATAACCAATAATATCGCATTTACTGATCCTTTCCCCAAATATAACTGGACATTAATTAATATTGCCAGTACATTTTGTTTTGGTGTAATGTATTGCGAAGGCATTGAAGGAATAAAGTTCTGTACTATCAATACTAGTTAAAACATCTGGTTAAAACATCTTGCACCTGAAAATATGAGTTTTTAAAGAACTTAAATAAAAGTGTTCTATGTTTATCATAAACCATGAGTGTTCCTACCCCACTCTCTTTTATGTAGGTAATTGGTTACATTTAAGAGAAAATTTGGTGTCAATTGGTAAAAGCAGAAGAAAATAATATTGGCTTAAAAAAAAAAATTGAATCATTTATGTAAATACTCTCAAGCAAAGATCAGCCTAGTATTTCACTAGCAAAAGTCTTTCAGACTAAACAAAGTAGATTGAATCTTAGTTATTCAGTGTTTTCCCAGTATTTTAAGAAAGGAGAGTGTAATTGAAAAATAGTAAAATTTTCCTTTTTTAAATAAAAATATAGGAAGCGTCTACTGGCTATCTTGCAGGAGATTCTTATTCTACCTAGTACTTCAACATCCCTTATATCTTCACTTATGGAGAGATTGCTCAGCATTATCAAAGATGATGACAGGAAAATTCAGACTGTAAGTAGTACCCGTTGTTCCTAGGCCAAGTGATACACAGCTTTGACAGATCATTGTAATGGAAATGGCAGCAACCACTATAGTTAAGTTTGCAAAATCATAGCATTTTGGTCCTCTCTTCCAGTGTAGTCTCATTTTCACCATCCACCTTAAGAGATGTGCACTCTGAAGTTAAATGAGTGACATATAGAGCCATGATCTAGGATGTGTGCCTTCTGAATGTTGATGGGTTGTTTTTGAAAATACCACTAAACTAAAAAACTAAAATATTTAATGTCTCCTGACTTGGCAGATCTCAACCAATTTTAACCAGAACATTTAATGGCTTGTCTTCTCAAGGAGAGCTATTACTTTTCCAAATTTCAGCTTTTTTTTTTTCCTTCTTATTTTGACTGAGAACTCAACAAAAATGGTTACAAGATAGCTTTTATAGTGAGGGAAATGTTTTTCACATTCTTTACTGAAAAAAATGGGTGATTATTCTTGCTCTAACACTTTTTAAAATCAAAACTAATAAGGAATCCTGTGGCACTTTTAAAGACTAACAAATTTATTTATCACATGAGCTTTTGTGCGCACAGTCTCACTTCATCAGGTGCATGAAATGGAAAATATAGCATATTAGATGTAAATACATACAGAGAGAGAGAGAAGGAAGGGTGGGTGGGTGGGTGGATCACAAGGTTAATTCAAGAAGATCCAGAGGAATAAATTGCTATCGTATCTCTGCAAAGCAAACAAGCTGTTTGGATTCAAACACTGTGGAAGAGGGATGCAACAGCTACAAGCAAGAGCTGAAAAGGGTACCCTTGTTGGGTTCCTCACATGTTGGTGCTTAAACTTTAATATGTTTCTAGTCCAATCTGTTTTCTTAGAATTTCAGAAAAGTCTACTGTTTGTTGGGTGAGTTAAGTCAGGAGGAGCGTTGGTATTAAATGGAACTGATTTGGCATAAGATGTGTGAGGGGGAGGATTAGTCTTTGGATATGTCTTCACCGAGGGTGGCAAATTGGCCATGGTCAAATCAATTTATCCAAACTGAGCGAAAGCGAAGACCTGCTCAATTGATCTGGAAGTTGATTCAATAAAACCACCTCCCCAAAGAGGTTAGCACTGCGTTGGTGGGTACACATTTCCATCGGCGCAGCCTAGTAGAGATGGCGCTCAGAAGAGGATTTAGAAAGTTGATATAAGTTTACACGAGCTACTATACATAGCTTGTGTAACTCCCATCGACTGCCGCCGAATTTCCCTATAAGTATACACCAGGCCTTTGATTTATTATGTTGATTTTCAGCTTTCCCCATGTTTTATCCCATTCTTTTCTGAACTGTTAGTAGGTCTGACTACTGAGAAATGTATAATTTCAGACAGAAATACCAGTTTAGCTGCTTACCTCCTTGTGCATACAAACAATGTATTATATTCAACCAAAAGGAAATTCTAGACCTCTGGGACAGTGGGACAATATATCACTAATCATTTGGGAGTTTATTGTAGACGTTTTTTCTTCTAAGAAAATCTGAATGAAATATCAGGATTTATGCAGGAGGATGACCAGTTTTTTTTTAATGTTGAAAATCCATGTACATGTGTCTGTAGGGTCTGACAGTCAAACCAATGACAGCAAGCTATGTTAATAGCAATAATTTTTCCCTATAATATTAGGTTGCAGAAATTATCTCAGAAGTTCGTGAGCCCATTGTTACAGTTGACACTCCTGTAAATGCAGTTGAAATAAGAAAGCAACAGCTTAAGGTAAGTGAATTGCAGGTAATTTAAGGGAAGTGTCTATTTATGTTTATGCACTTTTTCAGATAGCACACTTTGAATATGTGTCTACTGGCTAATTGATTTAGATATTTTAGCATTATTTTACAGCTAAAAATCAGTTACAGTGTTGTGACTTTCATTTTCTGTGTATTTAGCTGGCTGAAATAAAAGTTAAACTTTTGGAAACAAAAGACGCTTTGGAGGAATGTATTACTCTGCAGGATTTTAATCGTGCATTGGCATTAAAAGAGAAAATTACAGAGCTGGAATGCATCAAGAATGATCTGATAAAAGAAGCAGAACAACCTGAAATTAAAGAAATGCGTGTGGAGAAGGTTCTGCTTCCTTTCTTTTTTTCCCCTCCCCTCAAGAGCTCATTACATTTTGTTATCAATGATATTTTGGTTCACTTTGATTTTCATCTAAATGGTGAACAGGCCTGTGTCTTATTTACATTTATTTTTTGAAGCTGTTAACAGGTATTTCATTGTTTTTTATCCAGTTGTCAGAGTTTTACATTTAAATTTCAAATATAAATTATAACATACTTTTAGAAAAATGCTTTACAGTTTAACTGATGTTTTGTGAAGTTTATGTACTTTGAGGATATAATTCAAACTTTATTTTTTAAAAAGGTTTTTATCCTACATAGGTGCTCTTAGGCTTAAATAAGTGAAAATTAATGACAAATGAACCACAGATTCAACTAGCTGTAGTTCTATTTCATTTTCAGTCCTGTAGATGGATATAGCATTCTCTGAGAGTCAGATGTAGTATAACTTGCATAGAAAATACATAATTATCTGTTTAGTTTTTTATCCCCTTTCTGATAAGGAACATCTTTTTCCCCCCTCTTCTTAAAGAATGATCCTGAAACGTTGCTGAAGTGTTTACTGATGTGTTATGAACTTCTCAAGCAGATGTCCCTTTCTAAAGGAATAGGCCCAACCATGAATGAGATCATTGAATCCTTGGTATGTAGCAATAAGAAGTATAAATGACATAAAATAGAAAAACTGAAATGAAAATATTTTAATGAAATCCTTAAATATCATATGGAAAGTGGTGCAGTTATTGTAATGTATATCCACACTTTTTGTAGTTGTCAATTTCTTTTTGTGTGTATATGAGTGTCTCATCTTCTCTATCAATGTCTCAATCTCTATTTGTGTATGTGTGAAGTGTTTTAGTATTCATTTATATGCTAATTTAAACAGTGTTTTTGTTATTAATGCACTGAGCTGAGAAGCACTGTTTTGATTTGTTAAACATATTGATACTTATACATAAATTCCTGATGTACTGGTTGGTAGATGCATGTTAACTTCATCCTTAGTTGCTTTTGGTTGGCAGTTTAGTTGACTAAGCTCAAGTAAAATTTGACACTGTTCGTGAACTTTTATTGTTGCATGTATTCCCTTTTTGAGTGTCTTCTGCTTTTTTTGTGGGTGTGCCACACCAGTGATGCCTCTGTTTGTTAGCTTTTACTGTTTGTTTACTTTCTGCTCCGAGTCTATTCACAAAGATAAAAGAAACTATAGCAATTCATGCTATTGCTTCCAAGTAGCTACTTACGTTGAAAGAGCCTGAGATGTGTGTTTCCTTGACTAAGTCTTTTTCCTCCTATGCCAAGATAATGAATGCTGAGATCCGTCATGTAATATCCCAATGAACACTGAAGCCTGACTTTTTTTGCTGAGAAACCAATTAAGTTTTACTTCCATTTCTGGGAAGCCTGTGTACATTCTAGACTTAAGTGGTAGCTGACCCTAAAATGGCTGAACCTGAAAACTCAATTGATGTAGACCCTTCACTTGTGTTAAGATATTTTTGGTTTTTTTCCTCCTGTTTTTTAACACCGCTGAAGATTTATGTGGAGTCAAATTGTTCTATGTTTGTGGAATATGAAGAATGCAAATTTCAGACTTGCCAAGTCTTTCTCACAAGATATGCTGCTCAACTCTGATCATGTTAGTTGTGGGATTTCAGATTGAGCACTTTGGGCAGCCTGAAGTCCATTTACCTTTATCATTTGTCTGTCAGTTTGCCTGAGAAAAGCATTTGTCTGATAAAAATAAGTTGGATTGAACCAATAGTCATGCTAGGGAAGCTGTTGTTTTTTGATATCTATTCTATCCCTCCAGCTATCCACAGTAATCTTTTATGATGGTCTCTCTCTAGAATTACAATCATTAAATAGGGACAGTACAAGTTAGTATAATAATCCATTCAGACCGGTTTTTATTAAATTGACCTTCTTGTGCATTGTCTTCTGTGTTTCTTTAGGTGGTTGCTCACATTCTTTTGCACTGATCTTCTGTGCCAGGAAATTTTTGTTGTTGTTTAAACTTTTTTTTTTTTTGGTGTGCGAGAGTTCAAACCATTTTCCTAGTGTGGTCTTTCCCTTGAAATGATAATTAGATGAAGTAGGCATCAAAAGTAAATTATCAGACAATGTGCACCCTGATCTTAGTCTGGATTATTTGACTTCCTTGTGGTAGGGCTGTTGTGAGCTTGCAGGGGGATTTTGGCGCATATGAGAGAGAAGGTGACGTATATAGTCGTGTGGATTCTCTCTGTATTTTCTGGGGTTTGAAGCTGGACAACTTTGAAAACTTTTTCTGTATGTTTGGTTTTTACTTTACCTATTTAACTTAGCCTAGTTAATTATATTTTGTCTAAAAAATCCCTATTCTAAAGCTTAAATATTTTATGGGCCCTCCATGGAGCAGTTCTACTGGATTTAGTCTGAAATTTAGCAGAATGTTTGAACTGATATGGTGAGTAAATTATTGGAAAGCAAAGTTGCACCTTCCTCCTAGTATAAACTCCATTTATCTAGCTTTAATCTCCAGTGGTTTACTGAATATTTTGTCTTGAATTAGCAATGCAATAGAGTCCTACTTTTTGATTGTTCACCTTACTAGGTATAAAAGCACATGTGAATATATTGCACTTTAGATCTTTTAACATTTACTTTTCTATAACTTATTTTCAAACTTCTTGTAGCCAGTATTTTGTTGTTCCCATGTATTCATTTTAATTATAGAGAATCAAATTATTATTTTTAGATACTTCCTGGAATAACTAATGTCCATCCGGCTGTGAGAAATATGGCAGTTTTATGTTTGGGTTGCTGTGCATTGCAAAACAAAGACTTTGCCAGTCAACACCTTGCATTGCTGTTACAGGTAAATATTTCTTAGTGATAAGAATTGGGTTGGTTGACTCTCTGACTTTGTGAATAAAATTGTTCTTGTACTTTTGTGGCACATAGTTATAAATAATTTAGTATATATATAGCACTTCAGCTTTGTTGATTGAAGATTTAAAAAATAATGAAGCATGTATATATGGCTTACACTTGCTGCATGATGTTTGCTGATTTATCTAACATATCTCTACCTCAGTTTCCCTGACATGTAAAATGAGGTACTTCAGTATTGCTTACAAGGTGTTGAGAGAAGATTGATTCATAATATTTGTTTCTTTTTCATTAATGCCCAAGACAGGACAAAAAGAAGAAAGTAAGAAGTGCTGGCAGCTCTATGCTGTCTGCTTAGTCCTTTCCCCCAACAAACACACATTGCATTATCCACAGTTTGGAAAATTTTTGATGAGAGCTCTCCTGCTTTTGCTCAGTATGAGGCAGAGCAAAAGGAGCTTAAATCAAACCTAGGGCCTCTGGAATCACATGGACAACAGCCAATGAGTTTCTAGAACATTTAAATTTATTATTATATTATGTATAACATTTTAATTTATTTGTTATTTGAATTGTAGTGGCCTTCATAGAACCTTATCAAAATAAGGGACTCATTGTATTAGGTGTTGAAAAACATATAGGACCATATAGTCAACATACTAAACAGGATTGCACTGTTTTCGACAGAATAACAAAGCTGATTGCATAATTGCAACTGAATGGATAATCTTGTATAGTTCAGTCTCAGATTTTATTCTAAATTTGGGTTCATATTTGAGCCCAGCTGGCTTTTTCATACTGTTCTAAATTTTGTGGAGATTCCACTTAGCTTGGGAGGTTTCTTGTATGATCTATGGCTAAAAACTCAGTCACTGATTGAGTAGTAAAATGTCAGCTCTTTGTTTTAATAAAAGCATTAATTTGGTTATGTATAGTTCTATAGTGCATCTTTTTTTCCCCTCCCTTTACCAAAATTAGGTTTTACAAATTGATGATATTAAGGTAAAGCTAAGTGCTTTAAAGGCAATCTTTGACCAGCTGATGATGTTTGGGATAGAAACATTCAAAGCAAAAAAAGTCCAGGAATCTAGCAGTGAAGAAACAGAGATTAGAAATGGAGATTGTGAGGAGGAGGAGGAGGAGACTAAAATAAAAGAGTTGGAAGAAGACACTGCCACTGTTCACAACCTTCTACAACTTCTTTCCAGTTTCTTAGATAGTGAGGTAAGAACGCTATGAAATGCCATCAGTCTGCTCTTCTACATCTTTTTTGTTACAAAAGTAAAAATCTGTATATAATTGTACATAAGAAACCTTACTTTCTTCCAAACATTTCTGTATGTTTATATTCTTGGACCAGATGCCCAGTATATTGAACTATTTCAGAAACTGCATACAGATTTAAATTTGAATGAAAATTGCAGGTACACTGTTGAGTATGGCATGGAAGTTGATAAATAGGGCTGCTGCTCTACCATGGTCTATTTAGAAAAATCTCTAGTAGTCATGGTAAAAATGTGTCAGACATTCTTTTATAATGCAGAAAACTTTATTTTACCATTTTATTTTATTTTCCCATTTATTTTCTCATTAAGCTAGATCCTCAGGTGGAGCTTTATCAATTTACACCATAACTAAAATAGCTAGTGATGTGATAACTAGAATATCAGTGTGGATACAGGAGTAGCTATACCAGAACAGACTTAAACACTACTCACTACATTTTTAAAAAACTGTTTTCTTAATTTGCAAAAAGAAGAAATTACTTCATCACTCTTGGAGGAGTTAAGTTTCCATTGTGCATTCACTGGACCTAGACTTTGAGTCATAGTATTCTGTTCCTGCTCTCTGATACCCTCCCAAATAACTCGTGGCACTAAGTAGGCATCTCCCCTATTCTTTCAGTTATGATTATATGCACCCAACACTTTTAGGAATCCAAATACATCGAGCTGTGACCTCTTCTTCTTTTCTTTTCTTTTTTAAATAAAACATGATAGTGTACGTGCCTGTTGATGTATTTTATTCCTCATTATTATTTTCTGCTATATCAAATTTTCATTACGCTACTTTTAGATCTTAGCCACCTTTTGCGATTGGCCTTTTCACCATGGAAGCCTTCTTATAAATAGTCTTAGGATAAATATCTTGGGACTTGTCTTGCAAACTGGCTCCTACTCTGGACCTACAGATCTCCTTTTTTCATTTGGGAAATAGCTCATACATATTTTTGAAACTGTATGCAAACAGAAAGGGCAAATATGAAGTCTCATCAATGAATTTGAACTAAATAAGGAGGAATGGATGCAAACTACTAGTTTTTGAGTATTGGGCAACTTCCAAAGAAATGTGATTCACTGGATCCATGGCCTCACTAAAGCTGTCAATTCTCCATGCTCTTTTATAGCTGTAAAAGAGCAATGAAAAAGAAGGATTGTTGAAGCAAAGTTGTGTATTCTGGAATCCATTTTTTCACTAGTGAGTGAAAAGCCTTTTTCATTTTTAACTGGAAATGGAGTAGAAGCTAAAATGTTTCATTTTCCCAATATGTTAGAGGTAGGTCTCATGTTAGAGATTTGAAGCTTCTGAATTTCATTAGAATGGATTTTGATATCACTCAATTTACATTTATACTAACTTATCAATGTCTGGGACATCCCATTTTAAGCGTCACACTGACACTAACAATGCAACTCTGAGCCTGAGTCTTTGGTAGTGCAGGCATGTACCCACATGGAACTCAGTGTAAGATTAGGGCTTTACTTTTCAATTAACTAATATGTGTCTGTCAAAGGGCTATAGTTCTGTCTCTAATAAAAACTTTCTTTACTTAAGTTTTCAGAACTCAGGACAGAAGCTGCAGAGGGCCTGGCCAAGTTGATGTTTTCTGGGAGATTAATTAGTGCCAAGCTTCTTTCTCGTCTTGTTTTGCTGTGGTATAATCCAGTGACAGAAGAGGATACTCGACTTAGACATTGTCTGGGAGTTTTCTTCCCTTTATTTGCTTATGCAAATAGGTATGTCCTTTTAAAAATCTAATTTTGAAAGCATACCCTGTTCTCTTTTTTTCCTGCCTTGTGGTTTTAACTGATTTTGTTCTTGTGCCTCTTTCAAGTTGTATGTGGGATGTACAATTTAACTATGACAACAGCTAAAAGTAAGGCTAGCATTGTCAAACCTGAGTTCATAAAATTAGGTACCTAAATAAGTGGCCTAATTTGTCAGGTCTGAGTACCTGCAGTTCCTATTTTCTTCACTGGGAGTTGTAACATCTCAACGCTTCTGAAATGAGGGCACATTTAAGTGCCTAACTATGGGTTTAAAAGCTTAATTTACAGCCCCCATAAGAAGGTAAAACCATCATTTTCATGTTTCTCCTTTGAGAGTGTTAAAATAGTAATAGTGTATACCTATTTTCTCAACAAGATTGATTATATATTTATTGTTCTTTGCTGCGTTAGTGTATAGCTATCAGCACTGAGTGACCACCCCATCTTTTTGGTTACATCTGGGACATACTTAGATTAAAATCCTCTCATCCATTTTTTTTAGTGCAGGGTTGGAGTAGAATAAATGTCTTCTAGTCTGTTGAAATTGCCTTGTGCCTCCTTTTGTCCTCTCTCTCTATTCCTTCTTTACTTTCTCCTCTCCTAAATCTATAATTTTTATTGCTACCTATTGCTTTGAGAGTTCTGATCTATCTTTTTATTGAATTTCTTAAGGAAGACATAATATAAACAAAATTATTTTTACTTCTGCTGCTAAGCACTGCTACCAGGCATTGAAGTGTCACTGGAGTGTCACTGGAGGAACACTAATAGTGGATCTTAAAAAGAAACAGGCAAACTAACCCTAGTCTTCAACAATTGTATAGAGGAAGTAGTTGGGTTCCTGTTCAAAGAATTAAATTAGATTCAGGATTTTCAGTTCAGCTTTTTTTGGTTTTAATTTTTGATTTTGCTGGGCAGAGGGAGGTTGCTGGGAAAGAGGGAGAGATGAGGCTTTAAAAAAATTAACAAAAATGTGGCAGACTTACACTCTCCTTCCTTCCCTTCTCTGCTACTGAAAAAATATGGCTGGCTATCCTTTTAAATGGCAGTTTGTGGCTGTCCAATATAAAAGCTAAATTGGGAATATTAAATAGTTACTAATCTTTTTTTTTTTTTTTCCCTAAACAAAGGTTTCTGGTGGACTGTACATTGCTAGTAAAAGAATATTTGAACAAATGGGGGGAGAAGAGGGGAGGAATTGCGAAGGGGAAAAGACCCTTTATTTCCTATCGCTACCATGTCACCTTATTGAGAGGTTAGGGAAAACCTGTCAAACCTTATTGAGAGGATATTTCATTTAACTTCTGTTAAGTCCAATGTCAAAGAGAAACTCGGATATATGTCTTCAGTCTCCCCCCCAATCTGGAATAATGGGCTCTGTCATCTAGGATTAGTTCCTCTGTGTGTGAGCAGGTTATCTGATCTTGGTCACTTGTTAATTCCTTTCCACATCTCCAAGTAATCTGCTATTTGATTAAAAAACTCAGCATGGGGGAGGAATCAAAAGATGGCACATGGTATAAGGTACGTTCAGCTACAGGTGAACTGATTTTTTGGGGAGAGAGTAGAGGCTGCTCAGCTGACTTCCTTGGCTGGTTGGGCATCAGCTTCCACAAGGGAAGTCTGCAAAACCACTCTTCCATCATCTTTTGATACCCTTATATGGCACTACAGGCTTGTTCTACAAAGTAGGATTCTTTGGCCCCAAAATAGAGCAGTTCTCCTGCTATAAGAGAAGGGAGAAACTACAGGCATGTATTCTTTTTCTCTACTAGTTTTGCTATGTCCCAAACTAATCCACATTTGTCAGGGGAACAGGGTGGCTGTTAGGATCCAAATGGAAAACGTGTTATCTGTTTGTTTTCTTTCTGGGACTGACCTCTCGCCCAATTTCTCAATCCAATTAAAGTTCTCTAGTTACTTCTTTGCTGCCCACTACTCTGGATCACATGTGCAGTTGAGAAGTTAGTGCTTGGGGTTTTAATATTTCTTTTCATAAGAGCTTAGTATTCAATTCTTATGGAATTAAATTAAACATTATTGAGCTAGGATTAATAATAGGGTACACAACTGCATTTTTATATAGTGTATGTCTTGTTGTGCCGTTGAAGGTACCATCTCTCATAGGAGGCGAATGCTACATGCTTCCTGATCTAACTCTTCGTTGAATTTCTCTTACTTATTTTTACTTACTTATACTGCTGAGCACTGCTGCCAGGCATTGAAGTGTCACTGGAGGGACACTAGTAGTGGAACTTGAAAAGGAAAGAGACAAAATGTCCTGTTCTTAGCCCTTTGAAACTGCTCTCCCCCTGCACTCCAGAGAGTTGCACATATACTTGTTCAAATTGAATTCTTCAAGTACCGATAAAGAGTTTGATTTAAAATTGGCTCAGAGCTTTCTTCCTGATCCAGTAAATGGACAGGACCTCTGGTCTACAGTGGGCCACAATCTTTAGGGTAAGGTTGGAAGGTCTACAACCTACAAAATAGTGTGCTAGTTTTGAATTAAGGCTATGATGAACTCGTGACTGCAAAGGAAATCCCATGGATGGATGTTGAAGGACTGTTCCTGCCAATGCCCATGTTAGAGCTAGGTTGATCTCTGGTAAGTGTATTATTGTGCATAGGGTCTTGTATTGTTTTAAAATATATTTTCTCTGTAGTGTTTTTTACCTTAAAAATAAAATAAGACTGCATAGAAAGAATTGTTGACGGTCTCTCTATTCTTCTTTGAGTGCTTTCTCATGTCCATTCTGGATTAGGTGTATGTGTGCCACATGCACCAATGCTGGAAACTTTTCCTGTAGTGGTACTCATAGGGCCAGCTGTAGCACCTTTATATAGGGTGCCAGCAGCCCACTCTGTCTCATTTTGTTGTTAGCACTTCATATGGTGCTGGAATGTTTTCTTGTTCATACAAGGTCCTTCATCAACCTAGTGTTTTGCTTCTCCAGTGTAGATAGTTAGTCTTTATTACTTTTAGAGTTATTTTTACTGTGCTTGACCCAGGGTTGGGGCATGTCCCAGTCCTCAGGGTTTAAACACTGCGCTTCTTGTAGGAAGCTGTTACCAGTGAGAGACCCCCACCAGAGCTGCTTGAAGTGCTTAGGAGAAGCTCACATGTGAGAAAAGTGCAAGATCTGCAAACGTTTCTGCCTACAGACTAAAAAAGACTAGGACATCAGGCACTTAGACTGGCATTCAGAACTGAGGTCGGACTTAACAGCAAGCACTTCTGTATCTGCGCAGAGCGGCTCCCCCCATCCTTCTCCAGCACCATCATCCTCCTGGCACCACCCAACATCTCTGGCACTGAAGAAATGGCCAAAGAATGTCCACGCTGAAAGGGTATGCTTACCAGCGCTGAGGTTGATCAAGAAAAGTCCGGAGCTTCAGTGAGATCCGAGTCAGGCCACTTATCCCCACCCACCTAGAGGGGATCTCCATCCCCACAAGCGTCAAGCCCTGTGTCTGCCCTGCTGCCAGCTCCAGGGAGTGGCAAAGGTCTTCAGCACCTGATGGTCCCTACTACGCCTGAGGTATTCCAGGCAATGAAGGAACCTCCTGGGGATGCCGGTGCTGCCCCCACTGAGGGAAGAGAGGCCTGTGCACCGAGAGCTAGCTATGTCAAGGGAGAAGTTTGCATTAAGACCATTGCAGCATTCCCCATCGCCAGGATGCCACTCACCAATCTACCAGCAGTCACTGGACACTCCGTGCCAATCTCTAGAACCACACCTTGAGAGGTTGGTATCCTGCTCTGGTCCCGTAGGTGCTGATCCTCATCTCAACAGCACTGATCCTTGGTACACTGCGATTTCCCCAAGGCCTTGACACTGATCTGTGGACTCCCGAGGCAGATCCCTGAGCCCCGGCACCACACGCCAAGTCCTTATAAGAAGCCTATGGACAAAACATGGACGCGATACATTTGGCACTCGAGCTTCCAGCATTGGAACACAGGCACACAAGAGGTGATACAGAGGGACACATGATGTCAGTGACTCCATGGTCACCTGGCAGCACTTCCTCAGACTCAGGGGGAGAGGATCTATCCCCTCTAAGAGGACAGTCATCCAGCAAGATGGTCGGTTTCCCTGTTGCCACCAGTGGGTGTAAGATCTCAGGGACAGTGGCCTGGTCCTTGGCAGGAATCCGTGGGGTTTCCTCAGACCGTTGTCCCACAGACTCATTTGCTCGCAGAGACCTCAGTGCCATGATCCTTGATAGCTATGGATGTGGAATCCATCTAGGAAAGGACATCTCACAATCCAACGAGGGGCTATCACAACTAGGAAAGAGGATCTGCCCTCCTTCCCCCCCCCCAATTGCCAGCCTCCTCTTCGCTGGATGAGGTGATAGCAGGGCCCTCCACTACTGCCTGATTAGATGACTTTAGGGCACACGAGGAGCTGCTAATGCATGTGGCAACCAACTTGGGCCTCAAGGTAGAGGAGCTTTAAGAGCCAATGGATGAACTCTTTGGCATCCTGGGTAGACCACAATATGTGTCTTCTGATTTTTGGTGTGAAAAGTGAGCAATAGGAGGTGCTTTATATGAATTTCTTGTTCTAGCTAATAACTGGTGAACTAAAGTTTCAAAGACTTACCTCCAAAGCTGATTCATAGAGCTATCTCAAAGTAGGTGAGTCTTCACAGGTATGGCCACTTTCAGGCTGCATTGGTTGACTGGTCTGGTTCTGACTCCAAGAAACTGCAAGTAGGAGTAAGTTCCATTACAATGGAACTGTGGATTCCCCCCTACCCCCCGACAGGCAGCTTTTGCATACATTAAGATACAGTTTTCATATTGTGTTACTAACATTTGACTTTTTAAAAAACAGGACTAATCAGGAATGTTTTGAGGATGCTTTCCTTCCAACCCTGCGAACACTGTTTAATGCTCCTGCATCTTCACCGTTGGCTGAAATAGATATCAGTAATGTTTCTGAACTGTTAGTGGACCTGACAAGACCAAGTGGACTGAATCCTCAGGCCAGAAATTCTCAGGATTACCAAGTATGTAGATTATTGTTTAAAGAGCACTACTTACATATTTGTAGCTAGAGATTGTGTCCCAACAGCCCAACCACTCTAACACTCTGATTTCTTTCTCTGAGGCACCTACATAAGAGGGAAGGAGAGAGATCATTCTGAGAGACCTGTCTTTAAGCTTGCTGTTTTCTCATGTGGTTAAAGCAACACCACCAAATTCAATTCATCAGCAGCTGGTGTTTGCTCCCTCTTGTGTGTGGGCACATGGATATAAATTGGGACACATGCTTAAAATGGTGCTTTTTGAGAAACTATTTGCCATGCAGCATAGGTGATTGGATCCTTAGGTCCAGCACATTTCACTATCTTCTCATGTAGATAACTTTCAACCAACTTTTGGAATATTATGATTTTTCTAGGATTTGACGGTGCATGATAGCTTAGCCATGAAAATTTGCAATGAAATCTTGATAGACCCAGCTGCACCAGATGTTCGTATTTATGCGAAAGCCTTAAGTTCATTAGAACTCAGTAAATGTTTCACAAAAGATCTTCTGGTTCTACTTGATGTGATTCTTGAGGTAGGTAGTATATAAATAAATTTCATAACAATGTTTTTAATAATGTTTGTAATACTAAATTTCATAACAAGGTTTTAATTGCTAAAAATTCAGTATGCTATTAGTATTCCATAGTTTATTTTTTAGTTATTTAACAAAAAATCTGTGTTAACTTTATATTAATCAGGATGGGATTATTTTATTTTTTATCAGATTTTAAACAAATCTAATTAAAAATAAATTAATCTGTGTGCTAAAATCACTGTAAACTACATTGTTAAAATACATTGAACCACTTTAAGCAATGCAATAAGCTGCAATAACATGCCATGTTTTGCATATGTCATCACAGTAAGATTCATATTAGATGTGCTGCAACTTATTTTATCCCATGTAAATAAATTTAAATATAGTCCTTTACAGCTTGGATTATAGAACAGCTACTGCTGTTAGCCATATCTCAGTACTTGCAGCTAATGTCAGAGCAGGGCCTACCTTTGTTTACTCCTTGCAAAGCTAAATGCTTACATGCATGCTTACCATTAGGTCTCTTATGTAATGGGGAAACTGTATGGTTTAAGCTGAGATGAAAAGGTGTATTAGAAGGTTGCCAAAGGAAAAGCAGAGAAAACTCCCATCAACTATGGTCATATAGAGAGAAGGGGACAGAAAAATCCAGTATAGATGCAGAAGAGTTAAGAGGGAGACAAGGTTGTTAAGTCCATAGATGGATTTAATAAAAGTGGCAATTTTGAACTTAGTCCTGAAGTAAATGTGGCACCTGTGGACTTTAAGGATGTGGCTAGAGTATGTGTGAGCGCTTTGAGTGGAAGGCAGTAACTTTTGCATGTGCGAGAGTCTGGAGAGCTTGGGCTGTTTATCTGATTCCCCTTTATTGGTTTAAAGCTAGTTGTAGTGATTTAGGTAGTTTTAACTGTAACAGATACAGATTAAATGTGGTTTTACAAACATAGTAAGAAATGACATTTTTCTATATTTACCATGGCATAAAAATGAAATATGTTTTATTGTGCCAAATCCCCTCACTTTGTGGGCAAAGTGTATTTCAGGCATTCAAACCAAGCAATGAAAACTAATTTGCCTTCCTTGAGTGGTGTTTGGACCATTGGAATATTGCACTTTTATCTGTGTGTCACGGGGTGGGATGACCCTTTAGCTCCACCTGGGACTAACTAGCTGCCTTCCAGGTAGTGGGGTTTGAGACAAGGACTTAGGTGGTAGCCAGTAGGTTACCTGGTCCTCAGATAAAAGCCAGCCAGCAGGAAGCCTTTTCTGTAAGGGACTCTCTACGCCAGCTCGGTGGAAGACCTGGCTGGATATATCTGCTGTGTGGGTTGTGACAAGCTTTATGAAGAAGAGGCTTTCAGAAGTGTCAGGTAGCAGAACCTGGTTATCTGTTTTGATTTGGGTTGGACAGTTTGGATTTTGAAAAATAAACCTATCCTTGAAGAAAGGTATTGCAATTCTACTGCTTTTGGCAACTTTATTTGACACACGGTTGGCGAGTTGCCCCCCTGCTTACACTGTAGTGCGGCAGATTGATGGAACCTTTTAGAAGCACTGCCCGTTGTGGTGGTTTTACTTCTTACCTCTACAGCTCTATTATAGTTTAGTACATTGTCATTTTTACCAAATAAATTAGAAATTTTAGATTGGAGCTGTTATATGATCACACAGATGGTCTATGCCTTATACAGTCCCTTTGAAAAGTTCAGAGCCACAAATGGAGCCACACAGATGTCCCAATAGGCATTGCTTTCAAAGGTTACAAATGCTTACTGCTCCACAGATGTGCCAACCAATAAAAGAGTGAACATCGATGAGCTCAACTTGAAGAATTCAGGTTACTGATCAAGAACCTTCCTTTTCTTTCAGCCGCTAATGCTAAAATGAAATCAAGTATTAATGCTGGTGATTTAAATAGTCTTTTTATTCTTGATCTAAATCGCTGACATAGCTACCATAAACCAATCCACCCTGTTGTTTCCTAAATAATTCACCTTGGGTGTTAGTATCCATAACTAGTGAGTTTTGTTTCCATATAAAACATGGTATTAGTTGAATATATCACCCTGAAGAGTGCATGATTCTCAGATGTAGAAATAACAATAATAATCCTATTTTTGAAGCTCTGTAGATACTAAACTGTTATAGAATTAAGAAATATTAATATGAAATGTTTCTACCACAGGAGGTGAAAGATAAGTTGTGTCAAAGAGTGATTGAGAAAGTCAAGATAAATTTAAGAAAAGAAAATGATACAGAGAAAGACCACACTGAAGTAGAACAGGAAACTGGCACCACAATATCTGAGCATGTTAATCCACAAGAAAAAGGTAATCTAGTGAAAGTATGCCAATTAGTAGAGTACATACACCCCTGAAGGGGTGTGCATGTGTGTTTGGGGGATTTTGGGTTTTTTTTTGTACATAGAAGCATACTGATTTTCTCTTTTCATTGTAAAGTTTAAAGCAACAAAAATATCAATTGTAAATTGTACGTTCTCATCCCTTTGAAATCATACTGTAATGCTAGACTATTTTACTTATTGATTTTTTTCTAGCTTTTTACCCAGTTTTTCTATTTTCTCTTCATTTCCCATATTCTTATGTAATTAGTGCCACACATTTCTCCATCAATTTTCCTCTAAAATATATTCACAGTTAAATGTTATGCTAACCAAGTGGGTTTTCTTTAGCAGATTTGAATAGTCACTTATCGCTTGAATAGTAACATCTATTAATTGGCCTGGAGATCTATTGAGTTTAAAAATTTCCACTATCTTTCAAGCTCGTCTTTCTTTTTTGTGCTTGTTGGACTTGAAGTTCTTGTCATGTTTGCAGTTTCTCTGAAAATAAATTTCCTATGTTTTTGCAGACTAATTTTTGATATATGAATATATGTTAGCAAAGATGTTTCTTCTCAGTGTTAGCTTATGGATTTGGAGCCAGACTTCGTGTTTGTAGTTGGGCAGCAAGAAGCTACCCACCTACTGCATCTTTTAGGAAGAAGCTGGACCAGTTGCAGATTCTGTGCTATCAGTAACCCACAGAACTATCTGTTAGCACCTCCTAGTGTCTACAAATCCTTATAGGAACTTGGTCTTGAACAGATTCCTATCTAAATAGCTAAGCAACTTTTCTTAAGCTGGCTTGAAGAACACTTAGTTGGCTCTTCTTTTCTGCTGTTTTATTGGTGCCTTACTTCAGGGTCTGAATTCTATAATTTCAGAATACTAAATTTCAGCAGTCATAGGTTAGTGGGGCTGATTGAATCAACCAATTTATTTTCATCTGGGATGTTTCACAAAATATGTAGAACAATTTCAGCTGTTTTCATCTTTCCATATATATTGAAGGGATTGCTATGTTTTAGGTTATGTGCTCTCCTCTTCCTCTCTCTCCCCCCCGCAGGTGTGGGATAACTGCCTTTGCCTGCCGCTGGCTAATAGTTTTTGTTTTTTCTAATGTGAAATTTCCACAAAGAGGAGTGGCGATTATGCACTTCAGTGGATATTTTCTTGCAGAGAGCTCTTGCATCCTCTAAAGCAGAGGTTCTTAGAGTGTGAGGTGTGATCCCCCAGCCAGCTGGGAGCATAGAGGAATGTTGGGGTGGGGCTAAGGCAGTCCATAGGGGGTATGGGGAGAGAGTGTCACACTTTCAGCCCTGCTGTGCCCCCAGTCCTGCTGTGGCTCCACTTCACCCCCAGACCAGGTTCTAGCTTCAGCTCCTCCATCCCCAGTTCCATCCCACGCTCTGTTGCTGAGGAAGTTTCAGCTGTGCAGTAATGGGGGGAAGGGTGCAGACAGATTCCGTTACTGGTAGTGGGGGGTGGGAAGGTGGGACAATTAAAAATGTTTGAGCACCATTGCTGTAAAGAAAACCACACTTCACAATGGTTGTTAGTGTTTGTTCCCTTCCTTTCTAAATTAAAAATGACTGAAGCCTTTAAGAATTACAGAATATGTTTATTTTCAGTATTGATATCTAAAAATCACATCAGTTACGATTGATATTGTTCATTTTTCTGTCATACAGAAAAGAATAAAGAAGCTGATCAAACTCCTGTTAATAAAGATAACGATATTACAACTACAAAGCTGAAATCTACAAGAAGCAAAGCTAATAGAGGTATCGGCTGACTTATTTTTTATAGGTTAACATTAACTGCTACAAATATTTAAATGTAAAGTAAGCCCTACAGGTATTGCAACAAAGATGTCGTATGTTGTAGCATAATTTGCTTTAAAGCCTTTTAATTAAGTTTTTTTTTAAAAAAAAAAAAATCACTAAAACATTATCTCTGACAGAATGTATGAAACAGTTATCACTATAATACCCTCCACTTAATGGTCATAGTTCTTTGGTGTTCCATGATATGTGTGTCTGCACCCTCATGCTGCCAATCAGAGAACTTTACTAGTTGTCTAAGCCTGGTATCCAGGGTACCATCTTCAATGTGCCATGCACCGGCGGATCTCACTATCATGTCCACATTACTGACTCTTTAATGGAGACATCTTGATACCGATGACTATAACTGATCCCGACATCTTCAGCAGTGCCGGGTTTCTGGTACACGATAGGCTTTTCAGTGTTGGATGCACCATTTTTATATTTGCTGTTCACTGGGATCGCCTGATTCACTAGGAACTTCATTCAGTGCACCACTTTTTTTGTCCAGTGAGTTAGATAGTGAGCAAGAAGACATAGTTTTCCATCACTGTTCTCATCTCCTGTATGGTGCCCAATTATAATATGGACTACACTCATACTGTCCCTCTGATTCCCAGCCTCCCTGATATGGGCAGCCATGGTACCAACCACTTGGCCCTTTTCCATCTCAGTGGCCCTGCTGGAATCCTTGACAGGCACACAGACACCATGCTTCCCATAGCTCTAGCATGGCTAAGGAGACCTATATCTTCAGCTGCTGCATCAAGGGCCTCCAAAATCCCTGAAGAGCAAAGAGAGGAACAAGAGGTTGAGGAGGAAGTTACCCATCCAGACTCATTTCTCATTGTCCTCACCAGATGAGACAGTGATGCCCCCTCAGCTATTGCTGGCAGTTAACTTTTTAAGCTATTTCAGGAGCTGGCCCAATGGGTGGTAGAAGCACTGCAGATACTACAGGAAGTGATCGATGACATCACAAACTAGTGGACATTTTACATTCTTCTGCCTCATCCAGGGTAGCCTTGTTAATGAGGGATTTTCATGTGGCAGATCCTGGCATTGATGCTGCCAAAAGGTAAGTGGATTGACAAAAAGCATTATGTACCAGCAAAAGACATGGAGTTGCTGTTTTCCCAGTCACCCTCTAGTTTTATCATAGTGGACGCCAGCACCATTTTATATCTACCTTTTCAACCAGGACTTGAAGTGCCTAAATTTTTGGAGGGAGAAAAATATATTCATCAGCCACTCTTCAGTTCCATATTGTGAACTATCAAGCCTCAGTAGCAAAATATTATCATCTAAACTACTCAAGACTTAATTCCTTTATTGAGAAGCTCCCAGATTCACACATGGAACAATTTAAGTCCATCATTAATGAAAGCCAGTTTTTGGCAAAGACTTCACTCCAGTCTGCACTCAACACAGCTGATGCTTCATCTCTACTGCTGTTGTGAGGATTTGAGCCTCTTGGATGCAATTATCCAGCTTCCCCAAAGAGGTTCAAATAACTGTGGAGGATCTTCCTTTTGAAGGGTGTGAGACACCAGGGCCAGAGGGAAGCAGGAGAGGCCACGAAGGCAGATATATAAATCCCAGAATGATCCTGGCTTTGTTCCCTGCAAACTGAGCAGGGTGTGGTTCTGGCCAATTAGAGGCACCTGAGACCAATCAGGGGCCAGCTGATAAAAAGCCTGGCCCCAGCAAGAGTGTTGTGGGAGGAGCAGAGGAGTATTGGAGGAAGGTGGAGGAAGTAGAATAACTACGGAGAGAGGTAAAAGAGCACAAAGAGGGGGAAATAGCTTAGGGGAAGGAAGTGTTGCTGGTGGCAGTACCAGCAGCGTGCAGCTGCCTTCCCTAGGGCCCCTAGGCTGGGGCTTGGAGTAGAGGGAGGGCCCGAGCCCCTTCCCCCTCCTACTGTGTGCTGGCAGCGGAGTATTGACTGCCCAGAACCAGGGGCAGACAGGGCTTGCCTGGACCCCATAATAGGACGAGGCACAGGACCCACAGGGGCAGAGTGGACTGTTTTGCCACAAGGGACAAAACTGTTTGCTGAAAAGCTTCCCTCCACACTGTAAAAGACTTGAGGTCTACTTTTCAATTGCTCAGAATTCACACCCCTGGACAGAAAAAAAAAAAGTATAGTTCTCAGCCGTCATTCAGACCTTGTTTGTTGTAATATTCTTCTCAAAGATCATATGGACCCCAGAGACAGACATCCAGGTTCTCCAAACAGAAACCATTGGGCTCTCAACCTACTTCTACAAAACCATCCACCTCAAAATGACAGTTTTGACGGATTGGTCAAAGTGCCTGCAGACCACTATTCT
Source organism: Pelusios castaneus (assembly GCA_007922175.1). Taxonomy (NCBI): domain Eukaryota; kingdom Metazoa; phylum Chordata; order Testudines; family Pelomedusidae; genus Pelusios; species Pelusios castaneus. Next base: position 42,185,181 of record ML685769.1, on the reverse strand, counting down.
CATTACCACTGGACTCTAGAAAGCCTCTCCCATCCATATGGACGCCATATCACCCCATTCCCCAGCACCTGAGAATGAATAACTTCTGACAAATGGGGATTATTTGGAGATGGCTTCTCTATCCACTCACCTCCCTGCCCCGAATACCCTTTACTGCGCATCTTCAGGGACTCTTTTCTCACAAGGGCCTTCTTCGACAGGAGATAAATCATCTCAGTATAGGAGCCATAGAGCCAGTGCCCATAAAGCAAAGAGGCAAAGGCTTTTATTCTCCTTTTCTTGGGCATCAGGAAGTAGCATGAAGTTGCAGACAATATCATATTTTCTCTTTTATTGATCCCTTTCCTAGTAATTCCCAACATTGTTCCAAAAAATTATCCATGATGATTCCAAGATTTCTTTCTTGAGTAGTATCAGCTAATTTAGACCCCATAATTTTATCTGTGTAGTGGGGGTTATGTTTTCCAATGTGCATTATTTTGCATTTATCAACATTGTTTTTCATGTGTCATTTTGTTGCTCAGTCACTCAGTTTAGTGCTTACTTCAACATTTTGATCATATCGAATCCTGCAATACATCAGAATCACACTTGGCCAAGACAACTATGTGATGTTCTCCTCTGCAATCTGGACTGGTGTATAGTGGTGTCACCCCAATTTCTCACTCCTCGAGCCTGTTTTGCATGTGCTCTGCTTTGTGAATCCCCATTCCTGGATCATCCTATGCACAGCCTACTGCAAGCAAATGGCCCTTACCTTTGTGAGCGAGTGCTTTTGGCTAGCCAGTCATGGCATTATGCAAAAGAGTGACCCCGTCCATCTTGCCATCTTCGATTTGGCACCCTGAAGAAACAATCATGCATGTGAGGGTAAATCATGATGTCCTGGGAGCATAAGTGGGCCGCCACCACTGAGAGGACCTTGGAGAATACTCTGGGGGACAATGAGAGGCCAAAAGAAAGTATTCTGGATGGTAGTGTAATATGCACTAAACAATGCAAGCTCATGATTAGTTTGTTAATTTATCAAAGAAATTGATGTGCACCAGTTCTGTCACTTTAAATGAAGTCTCTAACACACTAAACCACATGCACGGCTTTAGATCAAACAAATTTATTAAGTATAGAAAGATTTTAAGAGATTATAAATCAGAGGAATATAAATCAGATTTGATCAGGATAGAATAAAAGCAAATCACATTCCTTCACCAAAGTCTAGTGAATCACTCATGCCATACTGGATCTGTTCAAGAATCTTGGTCTATAGCTTAATGCAGAGAAATTAACATTAACGCTGGTACAGAGGCTAGAATTCATAGGAGCCAATCTCAACTCTGTCTGAGCAAGGGCACTCCTCCTCAGTTGCAGATTCCTCAGTTTCTCCACACTTCTACAGACAGTGCAATACAGCCCTCAAATATCGGCCAGACACTGGTTCTAGCTTCTGGGCATATGGCTGCAGGCACATCAGTTATAGCTCTTACCAGAATTTGCATCAGATGCCTCCAAACATGGTTCAGTTTGCTTTACAGAGGCAGCATAGACAACATTTCTATTGATGCCCACAAGATCAAACAATCCTTGAATTGCTGGAACAATCCAGTAAACGTCTGCATGGGAATCCTATTTGCTTAGCTTCCCCCAGCCATTATTCTTTACCCCAGACATGTTTCTTCATAGAGATGCTTATCTCAATGGTCTCACAATACAGGGCAAATGGTCTCCATCTGAGACATGCCATCAACCTACTAAGAGTGGTTAGGGATGTGTGTGTTCAGGTCCTTCCGCTGATCAGAGGCACATCTAGAAAGGTCATGACAGACAATATTGCCTGCATGTATTAATATAAACTGATAAGAAGGCACCAGATTGCCTTCCCTTTGTAGGCAAGCACTAAAACTATGGATCAGGTGCATTTTCCACAGTGTTGTAACATTAACGGTCTACCTACCCGGACTGCACAACATAACAGTGGATGGTCTCAGCCACAAGTTCCCACATGACTGCAACTGGGAGATAAATTCAGAGATATTCAATGACATGTTGTGGCGATGGAGACACCAATAATAGACCTGGTCTCCATATACCAGAACAAGAAATGTCCATGGTACTGCTGCAGAGACCTGTTAGCACTCCATGAGGGATGCTCTCCTTTACATCTTTCTCCCATTCCCTCTATTAGGATACGTCTACACTAGCGGCTCTGTTGAGTTGACTTAACGAGGTTGACTTGAAGTCGACCTCGTTAAGTCAACTTAGAGAGTCCACACTGAAAACTCCAGTTGACTGCCTGCGTCCACACTGGCAGGTGTTAGGTCAACGGACGAGTGGTGCATTGTGAGTAGCTGTCCCATATTGTACCGGGGTCTGGAGGCCAATTAGGTCGACTTAAGGGCATTCCCCATCTACACTGGTTTAAGTTGACTTAATAAGGTCGACTTAAGCGTTAAGTCGACCTTCAGAGGTGGTGTTATTAAGTCGACTTAAGGAAGTGCTTAAGTCGACTTAATAAGTGCCCAGTGTGGACGCAGTGGTCTGTAGGTCTACTTAACCGTCCTTAAGTCGACCTAAGGCTCCAGTGTGGATGTACCCTTACTGAAAGTCCTATTGAAGATAGAAAGAGAAAAGGCAAACATCATACTAGTTGCTTCCATATGGCCCTCACATGTCCCAAAAGGCACTGTGTCCACTGATGACTCTTCTACTCATTCCTTACCTTCTCTTGCAGAATGAGGGATTCACTCTCTATCTCAATTGGCAGATACAATGACTCAAAATCTGGCTCCTTCATGGTTCTATCATATAGAAACATTTTGCTCTGAAGAGGTACAGAAAGTGTTACACAGTAGGAAAGTGGCTACTCATCATAACTACCTATGAAAATGGACCAGATTTCCAGTACAAGGAGTCACCCAATTATGGCCACTCTAACTGTAGTCCTAGACTATTTATTGATTCTTAAGAAATCAGGATTCTATTAGCTTGCTAAAAGTACAATTAGCACAATAGCAACCTGCCACCAGCAGATAGAAGGGCATTCATTTTTTCCCCACCTGATCCCAAAGATGATGCTCAAAGGCATAGCGAACTTTTTTCCACAACCCAGATCTCCTACCCCACAATAGGACATCAATCTAATGTTATAAGGAATGACTAGACTGCCATTTGAATGTAGGGCCTTTAACACACCTTTCTGTGTTCCTGATCTCCGTCTCCTGGCAAAAAGGATAAAAAAGAGGGGCTTTGTTGGTGTATTTCCTCTTCCCCAGCCCTCCCCTTGACTGTTCTTCCCTGACAAAGCCATGCTCGGGCCATATCTGATGTTCACTCCCTAAGTGATGTCTTCATTTCATGTGAATCAACCTATTCACCATCCAACTCTATCCCAAACCTCACCAGGATAATGGAGAAGCCATCCTCCAAACGCTCAATGTAAGGAAAGCCTTGGCCTTTTGTTTGGACAGGACAAAAGTTTTTAGAAAATCTTCAACTCTCTTCCTTTCCATTGTGGATAGATCTCCAATCACGGTGATTTCAGCTCAAAGACTCTCCGAATGAGTCTTGAATTGTATCAGACTCCATTACCAGATTTGCAGTTTAGCACCCCCAACAACAGTCTGCACACACTATATGAGATCGGTTTCCTCAGCCATCAGCTTCTTCAAGAGTATCCCTATATCAGAAATCAGCAAAGCAGCTAGTTGGGCAGTTGAACACACTTTTGCTGAACACTATGCCTTATTGGAGGACTCTGCCACATATGCCAAATTGGGGCCATGGTTCTATCATCTGTAATAGACTTGACTCCAAAGCTTCCAGTGTTGAGTAGTGCTCGGGAGTCACTGGCAGTGAACACCCATAAGCTGCGTTTACACTGGTAAATTAAGTCGACTTAAGCTTGCTTAAGTTGACTTAATTTCCCCTGCGTCTACACTACAGTTTTCTTAAGTCGACTTAAGCAGCTTGCTTAAGTCGACTTAAGGAAAATAAAGTCGATTTAATGAAAATTAAGTCGACTTTATTAAACCTAGATTTAATTAGACTTAAGGCTTAATTCGACTTTTTAAAGTTGAATTAAGCCAGTGTAGACGTGGGGTAGCCCTAAGTCGACTTTTAAAAGTTGAATTAAGCCAGTGTAGACGTGGGGTAGCCCTAAGTCGACTTAGGGCTACCCCAGGACTACACCAATGCCCTCCCTGCTGGGGGGGGGCACAGGGGGAGCCTGTCATGCCCCCCAAAGGGCAGGGCAGAGCCCTGTGTGACGCTGTCTGGATTTAGGGAAGCACTTATGATATTATTTTCTATTCATATCTCATAAATGCTTTAAAAACTTTTGGAGCGGAACGTAAGGGACTAAGAGAGTTTAGGTGTCTACAGCTTAAGTAGCGGCCAGGTGGGAGCTTCACTGATCACAATGTTGCCATGGAAAGGATTTAAGCATCTTAGATAGATAGATAGAAGTTATAGATATAACATCAAATTCCTAACTTCTAATACAAATACAATTCCTAGACATAAACTGTATAATCATTCCCAGCAAATTACTACTTTTCTATGGATACCAAACATGACACAGTTCCTATGGATTATAGCATATATGAGATATTAATAGGAAATAATATCATAAATGGTTCCCTAAATCTGGACAGCATCACATCCTGCCCACATGCCCTGCCAGGGTCCCTGTCCCCCTTTGCCCCATTGCACACAAGGGGTGCCCCCCCTGCCACCATGGACTTGCCCAAGGTCCCCCTAACCCCTAGAAGTCGACCTAGGCGTCCAATGTGGACGCTCTAGGTCGACTTTGTAAGTTCCCCTTTAAGTTGACTTTAATTTTAAGTGTAAAGTCGATTTAAAGTCGACTTAGTTAAGTTGACTTAGTTAAAGTCGACTTAAAATTACAAGTGTAGACATAGCCATAGAGACACTGCTTTGAAGATGTTACTCACTGTGTGTGGTAATGATGGTTCTTCAGAAGGTGTCCCCTATAGGTGCTCCACAACCCACCCTCCCCTCTACTTTGGAGTACTTGTCAATAGTTTTGATGTAGAGAAGAAACTGAGAAGGGTTCAGCTGTGCGGCTCTGGTTAGCCTCATGGTAGAACATAAGTTGGGATGGCACATGTATGTACCAAGTGGGCGCTGCTTCCATAGCTGTGTAGGGACATAGACACACCTAGAGTGGAGCACCCCTGGAGGCATGCATCTCAAAGATTCATCATTACTGAACAAAATGAGTAACTTCTTTTCAAACAGCCTAATTTTGGACTTCCACACAATATTGCTGGCATCATGAATACTATTTTTTTTAAAAAAATAATATGGTCAGGAGCCAGCAGGAGACTCACCATTTGAATGAAAACCTTTTAAAATTTAAACCAATTTACATCTTATTCATTATGAGAGATGCTGCTTTGCTGAGTGAACTAGATATAGCTCTTTTAAATAAAGTGATTCTTTTATGTGGTTAAATAAATAAATAAAGCAGTATCAAATTACCTGTAACAGTTGGTCTAAAAGTTGGAACTGTGGTTTATGAAAAGAAACTTATGCTTCTACTTGATATTCTGTGTGTTAATATCAATATCAGACACATATTGCAGTGTTTTTACTGCAATGTAAATGGTAAGTTCTCATTGGAAACCTAATTGTTTAAAATATTGAATAATTAATAGGTGTTTAAAAATTGAGGTGGAGAGGAAGAAAATGTTAACTGGCTTTAGATATTTCTCACCTGTCAAATGAGGCAAGGAGATGCATTATTGTGAATTTTTATGGTATGTTAGAGCGGTAATAAGGAGGGGAGGAAGTGTGTTATTCAAAGCAAGGCATAAAAACTGAGCTTTGACCTTGGAAACAACAGAGCAGTGTTTCCTAACTGGTGTGTCACAATACTTGCATGTTCCCTCAGGCCTGAGCAGGTGTGCCATAGAATTTTTTGAAAAACTACTTGGAGAGTTCTGGATTGGCTCATGAATATTCATGAGTTCATTTGGAGACTATATGGCAATCTGCCTCAAAATGATTAAAGGTACTGAGGTGTGCCACGGCAGAGAAAAGGTTGGGAACCCTGCAGTAGAGAACCAAGAGAACTGCCAAAACCTCCATGTTTCTTGGCCCTAGGTCATGTCACACTACCCCCCGCAAAGATATTAACATGCCTCTCTTGTTCAGTCTAAAGATTTGGCATGGAGATAGCAAGGACTGTTCAACTGAGTTGCCAATGAGAAACTAGCTTCCTAATTTCTTTTATTATACTCTAATAATTAACAGAGCCCATGAATATTATATTTGTAAGAAGGTGATGTGCATATTTCTCCATGGTTTATTAGTCATTTGTAATTGGGGCTTTGTGCTTTAAGTAATAAGCAGGGCCTAAATTCTGGTTCTGAGATTCTACAGCAACTTCAAATGATTTCCTTATATTCTTACTTTAGAAAACAGCACTATCAGGAATGGTGCAAAACTACTAAAGCAATCAATCAACCTTTATTATAAGCTCCTGCTTAGACTGTGAACTCATTGGGGCTCAGTAGAATTTGGTTCTTGAACAGCAGAGTATGTTGTTGGCATTTAAAATGATGAAAAATGTAACCCTTGTTCTTCCTTCCCATTTGCTTGTCTGTGATCACTTGTCGTATTGTTTGTGATATCTAAACTTTGTGTATAAACCAGCGGTGCTCAACCTGTGGCCTGTAGGACATTTGTGCTCATTCAGCACACAGCTACAGCAGGCCTCGACAAATCCTAGGCTCCAGGTTGCCATGGCGCCTAGGATTTTGCCCCGGCGCCTACGAGTGCTGGAGGCAAAGGCCCCCCCCCCCACTGTGCAATGTGTGGTGGGCTCCGCCTCCCCTATTGCTGATAAAAAGCTGCTGCTGGCGGCTCTTCCGGAGGCGCAGGGGGAAGAGGGAGAGACGGCAGCGCTTTTCCTGTTGAGCACCGCTGTCTCTCTCTCCCTCCCCTCCCCTCCTCCACCGGTGCCACTGAAAAAAGCTGCTGCTGGTGGTTCTTTTGGCGGCGCTGGGTGGCACAGCCGCTGGGGAGAGATTGTGGTGCTTTTCCCATGCAGCACTGCCGTCTCTCCCCAGCGCTACCGAAAGAGCCGCTGGCAGCAGCTTTTTTCGGTAGCGGGGCAGGGGCTTGCTGCTGAAAGGAGCCGTGGCTTTATGGGGGCAGGGGCTCTGCCGGATACCTGGGGCACCCAAGTTTTTGGGCTGGCCCCTAGCTGTCAGGCAGATTTGTTGAGGCCTGAGCTACGGCCCATGTGACATTTTCTGGGCCATACTGTAGTACTGGATAGGGCCTGCAACAGTAAACAGGTTGAGAACCACTGGCATAAAACCATTGTGCATCTTGTGTAATGTGCTGTAAATGTGCCTGGCACTATAGATAGTACCGTAGCACTATATTAAACACCAGACAATAGGAAATGGGCCTGCTTCTTTCAGTACTGGGTGTGATGTCACTCCCCTGTCTTTATTGGTTTTCTCACAAACCAGAAGCTGGCAAATGCTAGGGAGCAGCATTTACAAAAAAGTAAAAAGGTGCAGAATTAGAATGAAAAATGTTTTAAGTTCTTAGTCAGTTTGAGAGATTCAGCACATGGCTTCTCAGTTGTGCAAATAAGTATCACTATACTGGTTGCCACCTACTGTTTGCCATCAAAGTCTTGTTGTATCTGGAGTAGACAGTGGTATGCATTTGTGAGTATCCAATATAGGAATGCATAAAGACCTAGAATTGCCCTATTTTGTATTTCCTGCAGTCTGGACACTCTCAATATCTGGACACAGCATGGAAGAGTTAAGAACAGAGTTTCTGTTGTCTCCTCTGAATTTTTGGCTTTTGATCATTTAAACCAGTGGTTTTCAACCTTTTGTCACTTGCAGACCTGTAAAAAATTTTAAATGGAGATGTGGACTGTCTTGGAAATCTTAAACTTAGTCCCTGGACTCCCAGGGGTCCATGGATCACGGGTTGAAAACCACTGGTTTAAACATAGTTTACAGTAGCTTATACTGTAAGAGTAAAACTGGAATGATTATTTTTAGACTGAAGTCTGATATCCTAGACTGTCAGACTTCGCACGCTCAGTGACCATTTTATTGTCTGGGGAACTGCCTATGTTTTGGAAAATACTACTGAAAAAATGAAAAGTTTCTATCAGGTCTAAGATATGAAGGTGGTTTGAGCAAAAAGCACAGTGTTGTTCTGATGGTGGGTAACATTCATTTGTGTCTTAGGACGGAGAAAAGTAACTACAGAAACTAGGTCTGTGAACAAAAGACGAAATCGTAAAACGGTAGTGTCTGACAGTGAAAGGTAAGCATTCGTCTTGAGTAATGAATGCACAATGTCCCTCCTGCCACTCTAACTTATTTCTTTTTTTAGACTCATAGAATGATAGGGATGGAAGGGACCTCACGAGGTCATCTAGTCCAGCCCCCTGCTAAAAAGCAGGACCACTCCCATTAAATCACCCCAGCCAGGGTTTTGTCTAACTGGCCTTAAATATCTCCAAAGATGGAGATTCTGCCACCTCCCTAGGTAGCCATTCAAGTGCTTCACCACCCTCTTAGTGAGAAAGTTTTTCCCAATATTCAACCTTGACCTCCCCAGCTGTAATTTGAAACCATTGCTCCTTGTTCTGTCCTCTGTTACCATTGAGAACAGCCTAGCTCCCTCCTCTTTGGAGCACCCCTTCAAGTAGCTGAAGGTTGATATCAAATCTCTCCTCAGTCTTCTCTTCTGTAGACTAAATAAGCCTAATTCCTTCAGTCTCTCCTCATAAGTCATGTGCTCCAGCCCCTAATCATTTTTGTTGCCCTCTGCTAGACTCTTTCTAATTTTCTAGTAAGCAAATTTACTTAAAACGCTTTAATGTGTAAGACTTCCTTTTTAAAATCAGATGTTCCGAGCACAGAAGATAAGCTACATGTTAACATACATTCTCTCTCTCCCCATGCTGTAGAATTAATTCCATACTTCTCAGCAAGGCTAACGATAAAAAAAGTAATTAAAAGCCATCAATAAATGTTCAGTTTTCCAGTCTCCTTGAGAAGTATTAGTTAGGAAAAAGTAATTTTTCCTATCCAGGAAATAAAGGAATTTCTTTAGTAGCTAAGATTCAAAGGTTATAAATCTAAGCTGCATTAATTCTTTTTCAGTGTCTCTTCCAGTTTTTTGTTCTTGTCTAACAATTGTTTAGAGAGAGGTTTGTAATGTTATCTCTGCTACACTAATTGCTACTATCTTGTTGCTGTTCTTCAGTTTTTTAATTTGTAAATTGATAAACTTTAGTAACCAGCATCTGAAATAAATAAACACTGTGTACTTCACCTCATTATGCAATTCCTTTTATTTTTTTTAACACTGACTGTGGACCCATACCTGCTTGTTGTCGAGCACATCAACCATTGACTTCAATATGGTCAAGTCCTTTCATCTGCCTAAACAATTTATGTTCATAGCCCCTAAAAGCTAATCTTACTGCTTTCCACACATTTTAACTGCTAATATTTGGTTATCCCTTTGTGGTGCTCATGGATTCTAATTGGTATAGATGTAGCTGTTTAAAATTAAACATACAAATGATATCCAGAGTAGTCTCTAAAGAATGTGGTTTATTATTCAGTGGTTTCAAGGCAGTGCATTTACATTTAAATTTGCCTACAACTTTTTGTGACCATTTAAAAACCTTTTGTTTAGTGGTGATGAAGTTCCAGAACCAGTTGCAAGTTCAAGACCTTCAAGACGAGCAAAAACAGCAGCACTTGAGAAAACTCGAATGAATCTCTCTCAGCTTCTGAATAAAGAAGCAGATGAATGAAAATGAGAAGCGTTCTTCATGAAAGCCAATGCATCACAACACATTAAAAAATAAGCTTTGTTTTGTCAGTGAATTTTTTAAACTTTTTTTATAATGATTGTAAAAACACAAAGTTCCCAGTAATTTTGCAACATTTTAAATTAGTGTTAATTTTGACAGTCACTCCCTAGTTACATTCATATTCTCTGTTGGCATAATAAAAGTATAAAGTCTTACTAAAATTTGATTTGTGGCTTTATTTAGTTTAAAGTACCTTCACACAACAGCGTTTTTCATCTGAAGATTTAAGTCTGAGCAGTAGTACTGAGAATTCTGTTTGTGTTTAAAGGTAACTAGCTTTGAGTTAATTTCCAATTACTCATGCCATGAGTGTTCTTCAGGACATACATTTTAATATAGTCTCATTATTGGCTTGTCTGTATTGCAAATGTGATGTGGGAGGACTTGCTTGCTTTATGGCTCAGTTTAAAATGAGAAGGGGCCTGAAGTGTGATTTGTAACAGAGCAGCAACTTGCGTGTTTATGGGAAGTAGAACCAATATTGAAATTGTAAATACGTAGTTTTAACTCTAGGAATGATAGAAAAATTTGACCATGTTTTATATGCTTATATAAATCAATATTTGTTTTAAACAAACATCAACATTTATTATTTGTATTATTTTAGCACCTTGGAGCCCTGATTATGGACCAGAACCTCATTGTGCTAGGTGCTGCAAAAACACAGAAAAGTATGGCAGGAATAAGAGCTAATAGGGAAGGAGTATCAGTATAGAAAGGTAATAAAAAATAAAATACTTTAAAATTAGATTAATGGTATTCTCTTCAGAGAAGATTCCAAACCTTTCTCTAGCTATGGTCTCATGTAAAATAGACGAGTGGTTTTCAAACATTCTTTTTAGGACCCAGTTGAAAAAAAATCATTTATGCTCGCAACCCAATAATTACATCTTTCATATAAGCATTGAAAACCACTGGAATAACGGACATTTTGTTAACTTTTACTTTCTGTCTTTGGTGAACTGAATTCTCACTGCAGGTTGTGCAAATTCACTTGGGGCCAGCTGCAGCTTTTTGCCAGGAAATATTGTCCAACATGCCCAAACAAATGCTTCCAAAGCTGTGTGGATAATCCATATGTTAGTATGTGTTAGAGTAATGTTCAAACATAACTTTCTGAACAATATCCCATTTTACTAGGGTTTTTTCCCCCCCCCCATGGGGGGGGTGGGGGGGGGGGTGAGGGGCAAGTAGAGATGCCATTCATTTAAAAAAAATCAGGTAAATTATTTCAAATCAAAACACTTCCCTTGCTTTTCAGAAAAAGCATAGGGGAAGAAAATAGGGAAGCAGCTTATTATAGACCTTTTCTGTCTCATTTGGCATTAAAAAAGGATTTTGGAATTTGCTTATAAAATACAAAGTAGAAATGATGCCATTGCAGCTTTTCGTATCTTTTAGGTGTTGCCAGACATCTTTCTGCCTGTGGATGTTGTAGTTAGTGATCCTTGCTGGTATTATTCGAAAGCTTGTAAACCCTTCTTTGATGCACCGTTTTATCCATCTCCATAGAATTTTGAAATCCTCTTAGATTTAGATGGTAATTGACAAATGAGTGGATTTCCTCATAAATTCTGTGTACTGAAGATCTGTCAGAATCCCTTTGCGAACATCTGCTTTGTCATACTTTTTTTTTTTTTTTTTGCAATGACTAATTTGTTCTTTCTATACAATGCTGGGAGGTTTTCCCATGCAGCATAGAACTTACCTTGGTAAGGAAGTACACGGGCAATCTTTAAAACTGTTTTAGCAAAGAACAAAATAAGGGCTGAGATTTGAAACCACTTCTCCCTCCCATGATTATCATTAAGAAACAAGCTTTGGCAGTCAAATTAAAAATGTATGCAATTGAATTTCAGAAAGTCCTATTTAGTAAACATAAGGCACGTGCTGCGTGTGGCTCTTTTATCTGCTTTCAAGTATCTTAAGTGTGTTTTTCTATAGTACACTGCTGATGGTTGAAACAGTATTACTGTTTTCTGGCTGAAGTAGCAACCTTCTTTAAAGGGAGAAAAAAAGAATCCTATATAGATGGTTTCCTGAAACTTATATGTAGGAATGAAATTGCAACCTCAGAAGTTCCAATTGGTACAAAAGGTCACAACCTTTCTGCATAGCCATACATGTCAAGCGGAGCACATCAACCGAGGGTCTGTTCTCTGCCCAAGCAGAATCCATATTTAAGATCTCTCTTGTTGTAGTCAGAGCCATCCATCAGATTTTTGCTAGTTATTTGATAGATTGCCTAACACTCCATGATAGCTATGTTCTTTTGGAGCAATGAAACCAAGGAGGGAGGGTTGCTAGTGCAGGAAACAACAAAATTAGACACAGAGTACTTGCCCAAATAAATGGACATAGGCTTTGCCATTTTCAAAACTAAATGCTCAAATGTATTGCTTCTCTTTAGCTTTCCCCCAATAATTTTTAAAGCTAATCAAGCAAAGAGACAAAAGCCCTGGGGAAAAAATAATCAGCTATTTTTTCCTACAGGCTGTAAAGTAGGATATTGACTCAGCAGGACAAATATTGAAAAACAGGAACAATCTTTGTTAGTCATCCCTCAGGTTCGCATCAGGACGACCGAAGTTTACACAATGTATGACTTGTGCTCTTTTGCTTGTTCAAGTAAGCCACTGATGTTTTGTCATAATGTCCTTTCTTAAGGTTAACGTCAGTACCCAAAGTTCTAGTAAGCTAATACTCTTATGCTTTTAGTACTGGGACCAGGTACCCCAAGTCATTACCTGGTGGAGATATGCAAGTCTTTTTGGCGAGGGAGTTTATGCTGTGACCGCTCTGTATTCTGGATGGATGTGGACGAGGGAAGAAACTTTACAAGCCATCTCTATAGTGAGGGCAGCAATATTGCTGCCATCAGGTCAATTCTTTTCAGGATCAACTGAGTGATCAGTTAAGACACGTTCATTCGATCTGGAGAGCCACTTAATAAAACTACCTCAAGTGCTATAGCACTGTGTCAAGGGTGACTCATTCCCTGTCAGTGCAGCACAGTGAAGATGCCAGGCTAAAGGGGAATTAGAAAGTTGATGGGAGTTACGCAAGCTACTCTGCATAGTTTGCGCAACTCCCGTTGACTGCTGCCATCTTTTCCTGGCAGTGTAGCTTGGCCCCCAATCTTAGGCTGCGTCTACACTTGTAAATTAAGTCGACTTAAGCTTGCTTAAGTCGACTTAATTTACCCTGCGTCTACACTACAGCTTCCTTAAGTCGACTTAAGCAGCTTCCTTAAGTCGACTTAAGCAGCTTGCTTAAGTCAACTTAATGAAAATAAAGTCGACTTAATGAAAATTAAGTCGACTTTATAACACCTCCTTTGAATTTGACCTAAGGCTTAAGTCAACTCCATAGAGTCGACTTAAGCCAGTGTAGACATAGGGTAGCCCTAAGTCGACTTAGGGCTACCCCAGGACTACACCAATGCCCTCCCTGCTGGGGGAGGAGCACAGGGCGAGCCTGGCATGTCCCCCCACAGGGCAGGGCAGAGCCTATGCCCTGCCAGGGTCCCTGACCACCTTTGCCCCATTGTACCTATGTACAATGGGGCAAAGGCTGAGCCACCTGGCATTGGGCAAGGGGTGCCCCCCCTGACCCTGTGGACCTCCCCTAGGTCCCCCTAAGCCCCTAGAAGTCGACCTAGGCATCCAGTATAGACGCGCTAGGTCGACTTTCTAAGTTCCCCTTTAAGTTGACTTTAATTTTAAGTGTAGACGCACTGTCGACTTAAATTAATAAGTGTAGACATAGCCTTATCCTCCACTGTTTGACAGCTTAGTGATTTGAATAGCTCCTTTGTGAATTTTTATAAGACTGTACACTGCTAGATATGTATTTTAGCCAAATTTTCAAGTACTGAATTGTAGCTACAACTAAGTCCTGGGAGGAAGAACTTTGTCCTCATTTTTTTTAAAAAAATCTAATTTATATATTTTAAGTGATATCCAGGAAACTTTACTATATAAAATTCATAAATATATCACTTATTAAAGGACACTTCTTCCAGACTTTTAACTCTCAGGGATCTATTTTTATCAAGGATGGACAAAGTGAAGGAACTTTGCACTGTCCATAAAATAAACATATATATAGAAAAAAGGAAAGGTGCAGTACAGGTTTCTTGTAAGTAACTAATGTAACGGCACACTATTACACTACACTTTTTATTAGACATGTCAAATAACCATAGCTGAGTCTGTTTTAGGCTTGGTAAAGATACTTATGAGGTAGTAAAAATGGAAACATTTACATCAGCTTAAGAGGTATGAAATTAATTTCTAAAATGTAATAAAGCAATTAACTTGAAATGTGTTGACATCCATTTTAATTGGTGATAGGCAATAGAAACAAAACAAAAATAGACCACTTATCAGAAACATTTTTTTAAAAAGTGCAGATACAGGTTTGTTGAATGACAATCTTTAAAGAGATTTCTCCTGCAAGGGTGGCCTTTCTTTTATACTCTATCATTTTTAAACACTGACATAAAAGTTCTCAGATTCTGTGAAAATAAACGCCATCATCAGCTCCCCTAGAAAAGGAAAACGTATTGTGCAATCTGATTGTTTGTTCTATAAATTTTGAACATTGAGCTTGATGCACCTTTTGCCTCCTCTTTTTAACTGTTTTGTTTCGAGGTAGTCAGTCTTCACCTGTTACAGAATTGGTTCTGAATCATTGCCATAAGTCTTTACACATTGTGACCCATGTCACAAAATATATTAACTTTTGTGCACAAATATAAAATTGGGACAATAATTAATTAAACTTAAAAGAACATAGAAAAAATCATGAAATACTGTTAAAAGGGAAACATCTGATATCAGAGTTATACTGCAAAATTCCATAACGGTCAGATGCAAATGGTCATGTAAAAAACATACAAAGACTAGATCAACATGAATAATGCTAATGATTTTAATATAAAGCCAAATCACAAGATCATTTTGAGATCAGTGTAATAAATGCTTATTATTTAGCAGAAAAGAATCAACAATGTACAACATAATAGTGCAAGAATAGCTGCAATCTAGTTCTGATCAGTTTTGAGATTTTGGTTAAAAACTTTACAGCTGGCAAAAGATACTGCTGCAAAATTCAGATTCCACTCAGTGGGCTGATTAAGGCACTTCTTTATAGACTTCAAAGGTTGAGTTGCTGTGTTCATGTCAAATAAATTCTGTTTCTCAGAGGCTTTCCCGTGTATCAGGCTGGGGGGGGAAAAGGAGTTAAAGAATTTTAGTCTAATTTTCATCTCAAGCAGGCACATTGACATGAGCAGGCAGGGAAGTCAGTTTTGGCTCACGCTCATTGATTCATTTCTGTTGCAGTAGCCCCTAAGGGCACCAAATGGGAATTGGAGCACTGTTGGGACTCTGCACAGCGCAAGTTTAAATCAAATTATAACTCAAACATTGCTCCCAACTCGAGGCCTGTCCACATGGATTTGTAACTCAAATGTGGCGGTGCTTTAGACTTGAATTGGTGAGCCCATCAGAGGCTATGCGGCTACAGCTCAGATTAATACAACTAATCAGCTGTTCACACCATCGCTTGGTGCAGTGTGTTTTGCAGTAGAGCTGTGCTCACTCAAATGTAGCTAACCTGTGAGCCATTAAATGTAGTCAAAGTATAGCTCCAGTCCTTGCCCCAAAGTTTACTGTATAAAACTTGTTTGCTTATTGCTAAATGACTCTAGGTTGTACGTACAATAGACACACTCAGAATAGATACACTATTTCTGAGGTTGGTTGGTGGGAGTTTTTTTAAGCCATTCAAAAAAGACCAGGGCACTGAAATCAGCCTGCAGCATAGAAGTTGTTCAGTACAAGGTAATGCACACATTGAACCAACAAAAGGAAGATGCTTGGACATTTAATTTATTGGGGCCATGCTCGCCAACAACCATACTATGAGCTTTTCATATGTGCTCATTACTGGTGTTCACACTTCATAATTTGGTAACTTTTTTTTTAGGGATTCAAAGAAGAAAAGACAGACTGGACTAGAAAGTCTGGCTGTGAATGAGAGTCTAGGAAAGATTCAGCTAAGGTGAATTAATCATAGTCTAGTGATGCTCAAAGTGGCTCTTTTAATGTGTCTCCTTGCAGCACACGATACTAAAACACTGATTTTTAATAGTTAACCAAGGAGGATGCTTTATGTTATTAACCAATTGTAGTTGATAAAATAATTTTGGTGTGAAAATATAGTAAATGAAACAACAAATTCACACTATTGTGGATTTTTGGGTAATGTGGCCCTGGTGTCTAAGTGTCCCTGTCTAGTCTATTAGAACCTACTGAAGGAGAAGAACAGATAATCAAGGGCATGCTGTTTCCAGAGCAAGCTGAAGCTGTACAAATTGACTGGCAATAAGCTACAGATTTAGCCTTCATTGCTGAACCTCACCAAGCTGGAGATTTTGCCATCAACTGAAGTCTTAGATAAAGCAATTTTTTAAAAACACATGGCTAATTCAACCAAAGTTATGGTCTTGATGCAGGTCGGTGAAATGCTACGACCTGATCTGCTGGAGGTCAGACTAAATCACAGAGGCTGCTTCTAGCCTTAAAAGGCATTAGCCTATTTTGAAATTCATCTAAATCTCCGTCTCAGAATGTCCCCAGTTTTTATGCTCTTACCCCTTTTTTTAAAAAAAATGTAATGGTCCTAGAACAGCACTATTTGTAGTGGCTAGACAGCCAAGGAAATTATTACAGTTAGGTGAATTCAAAGACTTAGCAACACTGAGTTAGAGCAAGTGCCTACTAATTCTTCCCCCATGTTCCTTTGGGCCATGTACCTTGCTATCTACTTCTTGTTTTCTTTCCACTTTTCCTTTGTGTTGCTTCCTTTTTTTGTGTGCTCCCATTCTTTCTTTGTTGTATTCTTGCCTTACCTGATACCCTATTTCTAGAAAGTTATATAGTACCTGGGAAGAGATGCAGCAATGCATTGTTTGCTCCCATAACTTCCCTAGATGAGCTGAGTGTTAGAGACATTAGGAAGGACGGGCAGCTTGAGCTCAGAGCCTCTGCAGGTTTGACCACACCTCTGTCCACACTAACAGGGAGAAAATGTGCAGAGTGTGTGGGAAGAGGGTTGGGGCAGAGGTGGAAGTCATGCAATGTTCCCTGCCCTTAAATGCCTTACATATCTAGCCCTCGGCAGGTCAAGAACTAGGAAGTATTATACAATTAGACAAAGCAACGTCAGAAAAGAGATCTCTTCACTGGCTTTAACGGATGGCTTTTAGAGTTTAATGTGCATCTCTGTTCCTTTGTACTAGTGCTGGGCAGCTGCTACAGAAAAACGTTGCAGGTTATTGCTGTAGGAAATGGGTTTTAATTAAAGTATGTTCTTTTTACACAGCATGTATACAGTTATTTTATACATAAGATGTAAGAAAAGATGGTACTAAATAGACATATACATTCCAGTCTCTAGCTAGAAATGGTAATGAGAACATTCTGTACACTAGAATTTGGTGCAGCATGCTGTAGATAAGGACTGTGGCCTGTGCTTGAGTCAGATTTTCAAATAGCTTGAGCCAATATTTAGCCTGTCAAACCCTTTCCAGTTTCAAGGAATTGTACTACCCTTTATCAAGTGATCTTCAGACCAGCCCCAGGTGTGACTTATAGGATATACAGATTACAGATACAGGAAAGCCAAAGGCACAACTGGAATGTGATGCTGAAATCGGAAGTTTCTACAATTAAGTTCTGATCTTAAATGGCTAGGCCAGACAACTCATGTTCAAAGCAAAGCCCACATCCCTGAGGCAGGATCATGTAACAAACCCATTGAGTCAGCTGAACATCTCACAAAAAGAAAAAAAGTCTTACATTTTTGCATGTTGACAATTTAAAGTGACCAATTAGATTATTGCATGATAGAGAAATAAAACTGGTGCACATGGACACTAAGCGGGAGGCATTGCTGGTGTTTTTAGATTGCTGGGTCACCTAGGAAGTTTTTGGAGGAAACAGATGACAAACAAAATCTGCTTTTAATGAATAACTATATTAAAGAAATAATATAAAAGCTTAATGTAGAAACTCGCCAAAGCACAAGCTACCTAACATTTGTCACTTGGGTGGCCAGAGCACCATATTTCCCTTTTGCAAAAAATTGTAACATTTTGTGTGTTTAAAAAAAAAGTAGCCTGGTCATTAGAGCAGCTAGCCGCAATGTGAGTGACCTGAGTTCAAGCTCACGTTTTGTCGGATTGAAAGCAGGGACTTGGCTTGAACTTGTCTCTGTCTAGATCTTCCATTGTGCACTAAAGAAACATTCCAGGGGAAGGCAACATGTCCACGAAATATTTCAGGTCTGACTAAAACAGTGTTGTCGCCTTACTTGGTGGCCTAGTTACGTAATCTTTTAAAACACCTGTATCTTGTGTAGGTTTATCTTAGGAGAGACAGGAAGTAGTGGTTTTGTGGACTTTTTAAAATAAAAGTGCAAAGAAAACAGTTAGTCCTTGTTTGTTTTGCTGAACTAGACTAACATTGCTACCCTTTGGAAGGTGCAAAAAAGCAGCTGACGTTTGCTATGTAGCACAGCTCTAGGACTGTGATTTTCTTTATCTGGAACCACACATAGTAGCTATCGTTGCTTTTTCACAAATATGTTTAGTTTTTCAATGGGCAAGGCTAAACAACTCTTTACTCCTTTCTACTCTAAGACTGTTGTGCTGGCCAAAACGGGTCCTTCATCATCTACTGTAGCTCTGCCTCTCACCTGGACTGATTTATCTCAAAGCTACGTGTGCAGCACCAGGTAAGTATGCATCTATTAAACCACATGCATTTTTAAAAACCAAAGAACCTAATTATTTTAGTACATTTATTTTGAATGAATGAGGTTTACGATAAACACAAAAATAGTAGAATTCTTTTTAAAATACCACTGTGCTTACACAGTACATTTACAACAAAATTTTTAAAAATGTTTTGTTCTTCAAGCAAAGCTTAGTATGTACAGTGCTGCACTCAAGTACTAAAGAAATATGTTGGAAGTAATAGAAATGGGTGCATACATTTCTCACATCTACAACTGTTCGGTCTGGTGCTTCCACACAGACATCTTGGGCTGGGAAGAGCAGAGCTGCAGATTACACCATGATCCTCACAGTGGGTCTAATTGTCTTCTCCCCTTCTGTTGGAGGAGTCAGTTACCGGTCTGCTACTGAGAGTGGGAGTTCCAACTGCCATGGCCACATCTCCAGCTTTTCCCGACCCAGGAAACCATTTCCCAGGTGCTCCACAAATACAAAACTTTGCAGTTGTTGGGCAAATAAGTGGGAAATCAGGAATCATTTGCAGTCAGCTTTAATTTTTTGCTCTTCCCCTCTATACTATGACTATCCCAGTATTCTCCAAGGCAAGAGATGCAGCGGTCACCTAAGAAAAGGCCCTAGCAGTAGCTTCTGGAACCATAATCCTGCATGCCTGAGCCTTGGCAGGATGGGATTGAATGGATGCCAGAGGCCTCTCTATCAATTTCCTGTGCTTCAGCACCGCCCTCACCCCTCCATGCTGCCAAGGCTCAGGCATGAGGCCTCTGGCATCCACTGAATCATTGAGATCTGCAAGTTCTGCATTCCAAGCAGCCTGTCAGATCCAGGGCTGGTCCACCTCTGCCCCCAAAAAGGGATGATTTGAAGGAAGCGCTGCAAGTGAAAATTCTTCATTTCCTATCCATAATACAAGAAAACCCCACATAAGAAAAGATATGGCTCACTCCAGCAGTCTCAGGCAAAACAGTGTGAAACTGCAATTTCAGGGGTCCTCCTTACCCACAGTAGAACATTTTGCCTTACAGCTAAACCAGTAGCAATTTACTGAATTTAAACTGTAGCCCGTAGAAAGGCTAAGTTTTTAGTCCGATGGAGACAGTTTAGTATTACTACAGTGAGGTCTCAGTTTCATGTGGACTGACAGTATTACATGTTCTGAGGGACTAGGTGAAAGATGCATTCCTCCATCTTACAAATACATAGGTTTTGAAGTTAGACTTGGCTGCTTCCATGAAGTGGCATTTGAACTGGGGTCATGGAGTATTCAGCAGCTCTGCTTGCAAATCCACCCAGCAAAGACAGTCCAACAGGATTAAGAGGCCCTATGAAAAAGAAGTGAGGAATGAATTAAAAACTGGACTTTAAAAATAGCTCAAATATTTAGATTTCAGTGTTTAATGCACAACATTTGGTAGCAACAATCCACACTGAAATGACTCAAGAAATTTAAAAAAGCTGCTCCTCCAAAATGTGCTGTCCCAAACCAGTCCCTTCCCTCCAGCTATAGTGCCTCTAATACTGTTGATCTCTATATTGTCAGGAACAATTGTTTGAGACAACACTTTCAAAGATTTCAAATATTCTTGGAGTGCAAAATAACCATATCATGCTCACACTTGCCTCTGCTTCTAAAGTCCATAATTAAAAACCCACTACAGCAATCAGACTATTCCTACAGCCTTTTGTGATCTAAGGCAATAGCAACATTTGCAGAACTGAAAGTTAAATCATGGCTTTAACATGAGCTCTCAGACAGCACTGTATGGTTGCACTGCCCAAGGAGTTACAGTAGGAGTCAGAGACACAAGAAAATAATGCTCTCAACAGTTCTTATTTTCTATTGGTTGTGAAGTGTATCCCTCAGGAGAAGCAGATGAAGTTGTACCTACAAGATGGAAACTAGAGGATTTAAAAAAATAAATAAATCTGGCCAGTTAGTCCACAGAACCTGCTGGGTGAATTATTACATATCAGTTTAGCCTAGGTGAGTCCTAGGCATCTACTGTGAAGAGACTGTCAGTTAAATGATAGGACAACTGACTCTCAAAATGGGGTTGTTGAGTTATGTGTTTTAGTCTTGCAATGACTTCCAAATCTGCTCAGTTTACAAATAAAAATGTCTTTCCCATGGCCAGCCACTCACACTCATTCTAAGTCAACCTGTGTTCTTTCTGGTTGACTCCTCAATCAATAATCAAGATTTTCTGCAACTGGAACTCAGTAAACAATTCTGCTGATTGTGTGCTAGCTGGGATAGAATTTGGCTCCCTCCCCTGGTGTCAACAGGAATAAAAAAGTAGGACAAACCTAAGTCAGCATAAGCAGATATAAAAATTAAGATCTACTTCAGCCCAAAATTATGGGCTTGATGCAGAGATAACAAGATGTAATTATACGGCCCATGTTATGCAAGAGGTCAGACGAGATGAGCATAATGGTCTCTCCTGGACTCAAGATATTACTTTGCATACATAGGGAGTAGATGGAATGAATAAAAAGGTATTTTTAAAGCCATTTTTCGGAGAACAGCGGCTTTTTAAATCAGGTTGTGTTATGAAGGGTGTTTTTGTGGATCTGGCTCTGCTCACTAAATATTGAATTGGGACCACATAATTTATTTCATTTATCACTATCTTTACTTCAGCTATAATTGAATCTATTAAAACTCCCTTGTCAAATCAAAAGTCCCTAGTAGTGTAATTCCACAAAGACATCAATTTATTCCTTTCCCCAGGCCCTCAGGACTGCTAGTGATAATTTAATGGCTGGTCTGCATGTTTCATGATACAATATGAATTTATCATCCTTTACTGGGGTCCCTTTCCCAATAATGAAGGGATATGCAGTATTGGTTTGAAGCATTGTAAGGAGGTTTTTCAAATATACTTGTGGAACCCTAGAGCATATGCAAATATTACCTTGGACAAAAATCAGACTTTTTACAAGAAAAATATAGAGGAAAAAATATAGATGTTTTAAATCTACAACCACATCAGACTCAACATCTCTTTATATATGCACAAATTACATAATGCCTAGATGTTAAAGTTAGGGCAGTTTAGGCAGAAATGTGGTACATTCTTTAGATGTATCTGAAATTTAAAATCTTGTCAGAGCTCAAACGCAACAGAAAACAATATATAAAGAATTAATATGGAGCAATCTTTTTGGTAAAAAGGAGAGGCCAGGAGCTCGACTATGAGATCCAAGAGAATCAGAAGTAAGTAAAGGACCATGGAAATAGATAGCATGCTTAAGGAGATGAGAGAGTAGTTGAGAAGCAATGCAAGGTCCAAGGGAGCTTTTTAAAAATATGGGATATAAAACCAGGCTAGAAAATAATTAAGCAAGTAAGGAAAAGGGAGACAAAGAAGTTAGGAGGTGAGAATGGATGGAGCTGTGGTGACAGGCTAAAGGGTTAAGAGGATGACATTAAGAGAGCCATCTTACAAGACTAAAATGAAGGCTTTTGGGTGGGGGGAGATGGTATAAAGAGTGAGTGGGGGAGAAAATAGCTTGGAAGTCTTAATTTTTTTTTTTTTTTTTTTAAATCTTGGAAAAATTGGTGAGATCTTTAGATGGGGAGGGTGAGAACACAGGTTAAGGAGATAGTTACTGGGCATGGAAGGCACAGGGATCTGTCAGGAACAGATAATTACTTACCAATAACTGTTGTCGTAAAGTATACGTTGTAACATATCCACACTCTGTGTCCATGCTTCCAGTCTGTGACTGGTAGAACTCCTATAGGTATAAAATTCTAGGGCAGAGGGTGGCATGTTGAACCATAATGCTCGCTAACCATCAGTTCCATTTTCAAGCAAAAGGTGTCAACATAAAAGAAGGTAAGCATGTATCTGTAACTGTGCTGGGAAAGTGCATGAGTGGGTCTATTACAATTTATCATTTCAGAGAACAATTACACAATTTACAGAAAATCTTTTCTCCAAACTGGTAGTTGCTGTAATGGATTCCCAACAGTTAGAAATGTAAGAACTTCTAGGATGTTCTGTAAAAGGCCAAGCAATTAGTCAGAGCTTTCTGCCAAGAGGAAATGTCACATGGAGTTCTAAGTAGCCACTGATGTTTAAATTGAAACATCTAAGGAAGCTGCAGCAGAACAGCTAGTTAAGAGATGTCCAGTAATAAATAAAATTTGTAAGGACACAAGACTGGACGCTCAGCCAGATTGTGCCCCCAAAACCAGACATGCTGAGAGTCAGTCTAGACACTAATGATCTATAAAAGAATGCAGGCATCCTCTTTCAAGCAGACTGACCCAGAGAGTCACCTCAGAACTGTGAAACTGGAGTTTGTCAAGAATTATCATAAACAAAGCTCAGATACCATATTTACATTGTTCTCAGAAATTTGTTAATTCAAGCAGTTTCAGAAGGACGAGAGCTGACTAGACACTCGAACAATTTTAGTAGGCTTTAGTTTTATATAAAGCATGGACTCTAACCCTTGTTTAAAATCATAGATTGGAAGGGATCTCAGGAAGTCATCTAATCCAACCACCTGCTCAAAGCAACCCAACTAAATCATTCCAGCCAGGGCTTTGTTAAGATGTGTCTTAAAATGGGCATGAATAAGAAAGAAAATCTTACTGAGATAATTACCTAATCTATTGTACCCCTTGATGGTACAAAAATTGTAACTGTGGTCTCAAGTTTCTCATGCCAGTGTTTGCGCTCACTGCCATCAGAAATAACAGATCCTGGAACCTGAAGTCTACAAGTCACTTAGCATTTGAAGAAAAAGCCTAATCAGTTTAGTAATGAACATAACTAGTTCCTTATTTTGGGATTCAATGGAACGAGTTATTAAAGCAAATGACCAATCTGACAGAGACTAATTTTTATCTATTCCTGGAAACCTAAGTAGCATTAAATTAATAAGACATTTAATCTGTAGTTCAGATGGAAATTTTTTGGAAATACAAGTTCTGTAACAGAATCAAGACCGTACACCTATTCTAAATAACTGTAGTGAGAATAGACCAGTGCTAACGCATTATTGTTTATGTAACAACGTGATCCATCCGAAGGGTCCCGACTGTCCTGTATGGTTTCTCCAGCTGTTATGGATGCAACCTTGTATAATGCAGCTTGAAATGGATCAATCTAAACTCATAACTTTCCCTGTAATATCAAGAAACTAGTGTGTCTTGGATGAAGATTAACTCAGAGATATGGTGCAACAGTTCACAGGAGCTTTGCAATTTACTCAGACCTCTGAATAAAGTGAGGTGGAGTAACTGAAGTTGAAAATGAACTATTCCATTGACAAACACCTGTGCCCCTAAATGCACTTTTTACACAAATAGCAGTGAAAAGACAGTGATGCAGAGTCTCAGAAGCAGGCCTCAGAGTCAGGGGAAGACTACCTTGGGCCAGGAATTCGCTAAAGAAAAGGCACAACAGGTCACTCACACATTCCTAGAACCTGCCATAAATAGCAGAAGAAATACTGTCAAGATTTTAACACACACATACCTGAAGGTAAGTCTCCTAAATCTTCATTTGTTTATTAAGTAAGTGACTTGATTTTCAATGGGCACCGAGCACTTTGTGAAATTATGGAGCTGCAAAGTGGCAGTGGTAGTCAAGGTGGTCCCTCCTCCCTCCCCAAATATTTTGCACACAGACCTGCACAGAAAAATGTGAAAGATTTGATTACTCTAATTAATAATGGGCCCATGAGTACAAAGGGCTCTTTATATGCAAACTTGCACCAGTTTAACTAAAAGCATGACTCAGAATTGATTTGAGGCCTGTCTACACAGCAAGTTGTTGTCTGGCAAGCAGGGGTGCCCGTCTACGGCATGCCAGCTTTGAAGCAAGTCCCTCTAAGATGCACTCCAGGACTTGCACTATGCTGTAGCAATGTTCATATGGGACATTAGTGCACAGCAAGCTGGTGCACTGTAGATTTGCACCTTGGCTTGCTGCATAGTAACTTGCCATATAGACATGTTAAATGAATACAAATGGCTGTGTGGACATTGTTAAACTCTATACAGGGTTTTGAACTGGTTTAACTCCCTTTAAAAACCTTTTCAAGTTAAACTGGTGTAACTTTCATGTGTGCAAACACTCTAAGTAAGAGAGAAGCCTGAAGACTGAATTCTTCGAGTGATTGCTCATGTCAATTCCAACTCAGGTGTGCGCGCGCCGCGTGCACGGATCACCGTGCTCCCTAGCTCACCTGCAGGGCCGGCTCCCGCCACCAGGGGGGCGCCCAACCGCCCCTGCATATATATCCCCGCCGGCCCTGCTTCCCTCCAGTTCCTTCTTACCGCCCTGACGGTCACTGGAACAGCTCGCTCGCTCGTGTAGCCAGCATTTGTTTTCCCTTAGCTAGTTAGTGTATATAAGTTACTTAGTGTAGAGAGTTAGGAAACAGCACGGGCCCAGGGGCCCGAACCGGGGCATGCCTGGCTTCAAATTCTGCCTTGCATGCAGTAAGTTTATGCCCAAGGACGACCCGCACTCCTCGTGCTTGAGGTGTCTGGGCGAGTCCCATCTGAGGGACAAGTGCAGGATTTGTAAGAGCTTCAAGTCCCGCACGCAGAAGGAGAGGGAGCAGAGGCTTAAGCTCCTGATGATGGAGGAAGCCCTCCATCCGGCGGAAACCGGGGAACCCAGCTCTGGTAGGGTTGAGCGTAAGGACTCTGAAAAAGAGCCACGGCACCGCCACCCAGCGGCACTGCCGGCCCCGACGGGTGGGCACCGCCGGCACCGCTCGCGCTCCCCGGTACCGGGGAAGAGGAAGAAGGGGGAAGGGGACGCCTCGCTGCCCCGCAAGCAACCCAAGGCAGGGTCTAAAGTGCGGCCCGACGCGGGGCACTCGACCCAGGCGGCGCGCACAGCGGCACCGTCGACTCCGGCACCGGCGCAGGGGCCGTCGAGTCCGGTGTCTGAGCCATCCCCAACGCGGGATATACTGGAGGAGGACCTTCAGCTTCCCTCCACGCCAGAAACCTTTGAGGCGGCCAGGGAGCTCATCGAGGACACGGTACCGCCAACCAACAGTGAAGTGCGGGCACCGTTGCCGTCCCCAAGATCCTCCGTCTCCTCGAGGGGGAAACCGACGCCGAGATCCCCCCGTCCTGGCACCGCTCCCTGGGCCGGCACCGTTCCCCGGTGCAGCAGCGCTTTCCGGCACCATCAACATCGGCACCGGCACCGACAAAGCAAGGGTCCCGGTCACCTGGGGACTTCCGTACGCGGCCCAGAACCTCACCGCCGCGCCGCACCCCGGTACCGCCCATGTTTGTGGCAGCGGCAGGGGCTCTGCCGTACCGTTCCCCACGGCACCGCAAGCTGTCCGGAGTGAGCGGGAAGCGCACCGTGCCGGACAAGCCACGGCACCGCTCTCCGGCACCGCCAGGCTCCGCTCCACCATGGTCCCCACAGAGCCACTTTTCCTCGGGGTCTGAGGAAGGCTCAGAGACTTTCCAGGCCAGCAAGAGGGAAGGGTGGCGCTCCGCCCAGCAGTGGCCTCAGTGGCAAATGCCCCCTCAATGGCCCTTTTGGACCCCATGGGCATACCACCAATCGCAAGGCTCATGGGCAGGCCGCTCCTCCTCGAGGGGTACCCGGGCACGGCCCTCGCAGTCAGTGAGTGCTCCCCGAGATCTAGGCTCTGACGAAGAGTCAGTAGGGACACGGAGCCACGTAACAGAGGGGGCCACGGACTCGGTAACAGCACGCCAGTCCCCCGGAGAGGCTCAAGGGGAATCCTCCTCCTCCCCACCGGATGAGGCGGTAGCGGGGGCCGCTCCAGCGTCGCGTCCCGATGATAGCAGGACCCACCAGGAGCTGCTCAGAAGAGTGGCGAGAAACATGGGCCTGCAAGCGGAGGAGATAACTGAGGAGGAAGACCCGATGGTGGACATTCTCACTCCCGAAGGCCCCGCTAGAGTGGCTTTACCCTTGATAAAGACTATAAGGGATACCACAAAAACCCTTTGGCAAACCCCCGCCTCGATTCCGCCCACCGCTAAGAGAGTAGAACGGAAGTACTTTGTGCCTGCTAAGGGTCATGAGCACTTCTACACTCACCCGCCACCGGGCTCGTTGGTGGTAGCGGCAGCCAACGAAAAGGAACGGCAAGGGCACCAGGGGCCCTCCCCCAAATCAAAGGACACCAAGAAATTAGACTTGTTTGGGAGGAAGATCTACTCGACTGGGGGCCTACAGCTAAGGATAGCAAACCAGCAGGCTATCCTTAGCCGATACACTTTTAACTCCTGGACTGCCCTAGAGAAGCTCTCAGCGGCAGTCCCTCAAGATTCGAGGGATGCTCTGTCTGCAATGGTGAAGGAGGGCAAGGTGGTATCCAGAGCCCTCCTGCAGTCAGCTTTAGATGCGGCGGACGCCGCTACCAGAGCCATGGTGTCGGGGGTCACTATGCGACGGAGCGCGTGGCTCCAGGCGTCGGGTCTGCCACATGAGGTTCAGATGACTATTCAGGACCTTCCCTTCGATGGGCAAGACTTATTTTCATCTCAAACCGACGCCAAACTACAGACCCTAAAGGATTCACGGGCCATGTTAAAATCTTTGGGCCTGCATACCCCAGCTCCGCAACGACGGCCGTTCCGCCCCCAACCCCCCCAGAGACCCTTTCAGTCCAGGGGTGACATGGCCAGGCGCGGGAACCGCAGCAACCGGCGCTCTGGCCAGAGACAGGACAATTTTAGGAACCGCTCGCGCAACCAGCAGGGTCCTAGAAAGAACTTTTGAGGGTACGCCAGAGGACGGCGTGGCAATAAAAAGACGGATCCACCCCCTTCCACAACCGTTTGGTGACAGATTAGCCCGGTTTTACCGTGCATGGTCCCGCATTACATCGGACCAATGGGTGTTACGCACGGTCAGGCATGGTTACTCGCTCCAGTTTTCGGCTATGCCGCCATCCCGCCCTCCCCTCCCTCCCCGGCCCCCCTTCAGGGACCCCTCTCACGAACACCTCCTCAACACCGAGGTGGAGCGCCTTCTGACATTGGGCGCGATAGAGGAGGTTCCAAGAGACAGAAGGAGGAAAGGGTTCTACTCCCGTTATTTCCTGATCCCCAAACCAAAAGGGGGACTGCGCCCTATTCTAGATCTCCGAGGCCTAAACAAGTTCCTCCAGAAGAGGAAATTCCGAATGACCTCGCTAGCCTCCATCATCCCGTCCCTGGATCCGGGAGATTGGTACGCCGCCCTCGATTTACAGGATGCGTACTTCCACATCGTGATCCTGCCACGGCACAGACGGTTCCTCCGTTTCCAGGTGGGCCACTGCCATTTTCAGTTTGCGGTCCTACCCTTCGGGCTAGCAGCAGCTCCTCGAGTCTTTACAAAGTGCCTAGCGGTGGTAGCAGCCCACCTGAGGAGACGGAACGTCCGAGTGTTTCCGTACCTGGACGACTGGCTCTTGAGAGGCCGCTCCCCGCAAGAGACCAGGTCGCACCTCGAGGTGGTCCAATCGACATTCGACAGCCTGGGCCTCATGATCAACGAGGAAAAGTCCACACTGATCCCATCCCAGCGCATAGAATTTATAGGGGCGCTGCTGGACTCGGAGAAGGCAAGGGCCTTCTTGCCACGGTCTCGATTCCTCAAGATACGGGAACTAGTCCAGGACTTATCCAACCACCCCCTGACCTCGGTCAGGGCTTGCTTGAGACTTCTAGGCCACATGGCCTCGTGTACCTATGTGGTGAGGTATGCCCGCCTCCGGATGAGACCGTTCCAGACTTGGCTGGCTCAGGTATACCGCCCGGCCAGAGACTCCCTCGATGCCATAGTGTGTGTTCCCCGACACGTTCGGGATACACTTCCTTGGTGGTGCAGCCGGGACAACGCTTGCGAGGGTCTCCCCTTCCAGGAACCTACCCCATCGGTGACCCTGGTGACGGATGCATCGGACTTGGGGTGGGGAGCTCATCTGGGCACGCTCAAAACCCAAGGGAAATGGGACCAGTCAGAGTTCCGCTTGCACATCAACTTGAAGGAGTTGAGAGCGGTACGCCTGGCCTGCCAGGCATTCCAGGACGAGCTGAGGGGCAGGACGGTGATGGTTCAAACGGACAATACCACCGCCATGTATTATGTGAACAGGCAGGGCGGGGCCCGCTCCTCGCCCCTATGCGGGGAAGCCCTCGACTTGTGGAACTTCTGCATAATGCATTCGATCCACTTGGTGGCAGCATACTTACCTGGCCGCCAGAACTCGGTTGCGGACGGCCTCAGCAGGCGTTTCGCAACGCACGAGTGGTCTCTGCGGGAAGATGTGGCAGCGGACATCTTCCGCAGATGGGGAGTTCCCCAAATAGACCTCTTTGCATCAGCGGCCAACAGGAAGTGCGAAACTTTCTGCTCCTTCAGGAACCGCGACCCCGGATCGCGGGTGGATGCGTTTGCAATCAGTTGGTCGTACCACCTTCACTACGCCTTTCCGCCAACGCCCCTCATTCACAAGGTGCTGCTCAAGGTGAAACAGGACAAGGCGAAGGTCATTCTTATAGCACCAGAATGGCCCCGCCAGCATTGGTTCTCGATGATGAGGGACATGTCACTAGTGTCCCCCATTCCCCTGCCCCTCTTCCCAGACTTGATATCGCAGGA
The DNA here is from genome assembly GCA_007922175.1 of Pelusios castaneus. Lineage (NCBI taxonomy): Eukaryota > Metazoa > Chordata > Testudines > Pelomedusidae > Pelusios > Pelusios castaneus. The sequence continues at coordinate 42,155,843 of ML685769.1, read as the reverse complement.
CCAGGGAGCCCTGAGACACCCCAACCCCGAGGTGCTGCATCTCAAGGCGTGGCTGCTCAGTGGCTGAGTAAGGATGAGCGCCAATGCTCAGAGCAGGTGCAAGAGATTTTGCTAAGTAGCAGAAAGCCCTCAACAAGGCTCACGTATCAGGCAAAGTGGAAGAGGTTCACGGAATGGGCAAAGGCAAACGAGGTGCAGGCGGCCTCGGCCTCCATCCCAACGGTGCTGGATTACCTCCTGATCCTGAGGCGGTCGGGGCTGGCTAGCTCCACGATTAAAGTACATTTAGCCGCCATCTCAGCCTTCCAGGAAAGAGGTCCCAAGGAGCCACTGTTTTCGGACCCGATGGTGAAGCGGTTTCTGAAGGGCCTGGATAGAGCCTTTCCATGCACCAGGCCCCCTATGGCTCAGTGGGACTTGAACCTGGTCCTTTCCAGACTGTCGGGAGCTCCATTCGAGCCCATGGCGTCCTGCTCCCTCCTCTGTCTCTCCTGGAAGACGGCCTTCCTAGTGGCGGTCACGTCGGCTAGAAGAGTGTCAGAGTTGCGTGCCTTAACGTCGGAACCTCCTTACACGCTCTTCTTTAAGGACAAGGTGCAGCTGCGGCCGCACCCGGCCTTTTTGCCAAAAGTAGTGTCCCCCTTCCATACCTCACAGGACATTTTTCTTCCAGTGTTCTACCCTAAGCCACACGCGTCAGAAAAAGAGAGGCGCTTGCATACCCTGGACGTTAGGAGGGCCCTGGCCTTCTATATAGAGAGAACAAAACCGTTCAGGAAATCGTCTCAGCTCTTTGTATCGGTGGCGGAGAGAATGAAGGGGGAGCCGATATCCGCCCAGTGCCTCTCGTCCTGGATCACGGCGTGTATTAGGCAATGCTACCAGCTAGCGGAAGTGCCGCCCCCGAAGCTGACGGCCCACTCCACGCGAGCGCAGGCGTCATCGGCGGCCTTCCTAGCGCAAGTACCTATCCTGGACATATGCAGGGCAGCAACGTGGTCCTCTGTACACACCTTTTCTGCCCATTATGCGCTCACCCAGCAAGCAAGGGAGGACGCGGCGGTCGGCAGAGCGGTACTGCAGTCAGCCAAGTTATAGAATTCCTCCCTCCTCCAAGGTAAGGCTTGGGAATCACCTGAGTTGGAATTGACATGAGCAATCACTCGAAGAAGAAGAAACGGTTACTTACCTGTAACTGGTGTTCTTCGAGATGTGTTGCTCATGTACATTCCAACACCCACCCTCCTCCCCTCAAAGGAATTCCGCTAGAAGGAACTGGAGGGAAGCAGGGCCGGCGGGGATATATATGCAGGGGCGGTTGGGCGCCCCCTGGTGGCGGGAGCCGGCCCTGCAGGTGAGCTAGGGGAAGACTTTCCGGTGATCTGTGCACGCGGCGCGCGCACACCTGAGTTGGAATGTACATGAGCAACACATCTCGAAGAACACCAGTTACAGGTAAGTAACCGTTTCTTCTGGAGCCAGCTCAAGGCATCTGCCTCTCATTTCAGACAAACTATGGGTCTCAAGAACTGACTAAGATAAGACATGGATGGAGCTGAATTCACCTGGATAAGTCAGATAAGTTTAAACTGCTCAACCTGAAAGAAAAACAGGGAAAATGATTTATGAGAGACAAAACTTTTTAAAAGAAACAGGCAAGATAGTAACCTTAACACTTTCTAAGACACCAGTTGCCTCACACCACAGTCCTATTCTCTTAATTTGAGAGATTGGACTGGATAGATACCTTTTAACTACATGAACACAAATCCCTATCTAAACAGCTTTTAGATGATTTTTGGTGACCAACACAGTGGTAGTCAGAAAGAGTTCCTCTTCCATCAGCTGTGAAAACAAATCGAGAGGAAATAAATCCAGGGGATTGCTACACCTTGGCAGGCATAGAACGTATCATCTGCTGACAGTCTAGAGGAGGGGAGCAAAGAGAGAGAAGCTCCTCAAGAACACTAACGCTTTCAGACTAACTGACCAACAAGCCTAGAAACTGAGTTTGGAGTCCACTACACATGGTGTCTTAGCAAAATTAGTATTTAATATGATTAGTGCTGTACAAACAAATTGTAAAGTATATGGTGGCCTGCAATGAACTGGAAGTGGCTTAAACGCTAGCAGTGACTATGTATAAAAGGCTTTCTGGGTGTTTTGATCAGGGCCGGATTAAGACATGCTGAGGCCCTAAACTATGTCAAGAATCAGAAGCCTCATACCAGAAAAAAATAAAGAGAAATAAGTGTATTATAACAGAAATAGTAATGAAAAAATAAATGATAAACCATTATATTTGCATATATATATATAGCAAAGATGCAATGAAAATAACTAAATAAAGCATATATCTTACAAAAAGCCTTATTTGCATTAACCATTTCAATTATGCTTAATCTTCTTAATTATCTCCAACATATTTAGAGGTCCTTCACAATGTGAGGCACTAAGCGATGGCTTACTTGGCCTGTGCCTAAATCTGACACTGGTTTTGATGAAAGATTTGAAGGATGTTCATTGTGAGAAGAAGGAAACAGTTCTCAGGCCTAAGGAGTGGAATGGAGAAGTAGAATTCAAGAAGAAAGGAAGTGCAAAGTTGAAGAAAGAATGAAATTGGAGTGCTGGAAATGCACTTTGACCCTGGACTTTCTCCATAGACGTTGAGAGGCAGAAGAATGAGAGTGCAGGAAGCTGATGTAAGGGTTGAGAAGAGGCTGGGGTTTGATGAGATAGATAGAGTGGTAGGAGAGAAGAGTGAATGAATTAAGTGGGGGAGAAGATGGAGTTGGAAATTTAGATCATCCGGAATGGAGATCTGATAGGGAAGACGGGGACTGAAAGCTGCAGAGGTCAGAGTCTGACAGTCCTGAAAAGAGTAGTGGATCTGACAGACTGTAGTGGAGGCAGTGAGCAGCAGCAGACTAGATGAGGTAGTGATCTGTAATTGAGTACTCAGAGTGAAGTCAGCAAGTGCTTAGTGCTTGGTGAAGGCCAATATGAAGAAAGTGACCAAACCAGTCTCCAAAAGCTGATGATCTCATGAGGAAAAAAAGCAAAAGAAACAAGAGACAAAGAAATTATGGAAACGGAAGTATTCCAGAGCAACTGGTAGACTGAGATGGAGGAAAATGAAAGGGAGATGCTGAAGCGTACCCACAATGTAGCAAAGCACTGTACTTTGGTCAATTCAGATAAATGTTTTTATTTAATTTCTAATTCTGTTAGTTGAGCAATAAAGCTTGTGTGTAATTCATTAAATGATATCTGCTTGTGTGTAATTCATTAAATGATATCTGCTTCCTTTAACCACACCTTGATATTGCACCGCTAGAACTATTTGCATGGATCATGGCAACTGAGCAGGCCATAAGGGACCACTGAGATTATCTAGTCTGACCTCCTATATAACACAGACCACAGAACTCCCAAATCATTTCTGGAGCAGTTCTTTTAATACTACATTCAATCTTGATTTTAAAATTGTCGGTGATGCAGAATTCACCACAACCCTTCATAAATTTTTCCAATGGCTAAATACCCTTGCTGTCAAAAGTTTACACCTTATTTCCAGTCTGAATTTGTCTAGCTTCAAATTTTAGCTGCTGGATTATATTATAATTCTGTTATGACAATGTTAATTGTCTTGTTGATTTGAGTCCTTAATCCGAACTTCAACTGCAGTGTTTCAAGAGAAGGGATCTGCCTTTTTAAAACAGTCCACTGGAATTTCCTAAGTAGATAGAGACTTTCTTCTTGGATTTATTTTAATCTTTTCAAATGTTTAACTTTAGTTCTAGAGGTTGTCTTGCCTCATTGCTGCTTGTTCTTATTTTTTTAAAACTCCTAAAAAATTATTTTCATAACCAGACACTAAACCATGCATGCCACTGAAGACAAATATGCAATCTCATTCCAGATTTCATATATAAGCACACCATTATTTCAATACAGGTGGTTGTTCCAGATCACAGAGGGTCCAATACTATAAGATGCTACATTATGTTGAAGGCTCTCAGTTCCCACTGAAGGCAAACATGTAGGCTCTGATCCTACAATGCACAGCACACATGCAGATGCTCTTTCTGGATGAAGCTCCACTGAAGTCCAACAGGCTTCATGTGGGTTCAGCAGTTCATATGTGCACAGGATCAAGGCCTTAATTAGGATCTGAAGGCACTCAACAGCTTCTAGGAGGCACTCAGCATTTTAAGATTTAGGACCACTGAAAAGGACAGAGATTTTTTATATTCCATGTTAGCAAAGAAAAAAGAAAAATGTCTAGGGAAAAAGGCTTACCATATGAAACTGCAGTATTCAAAATTTTGTCACTATCTTAATTGTATGAAATCTGCCCAGTAATACAGTTTCCAAATGGAGGAATTAAAGAAACAATCACAAACAAATCAAATACAATGTAAGAAAACAATGAAATTTTCACCTGTGATACACCACCACATTGGATAGGTTCACATGCACAAATACAATGCTGCCACTTGCATTAGACGGTTTACAAAATATTTGTTTTGGTCTGAAATTTAATTTAAGCTTAGTCTAGATCAGAAGCTCTCAACCCAATATCACATCTTAGTGGATTTTTTTCTTGCATTTTTTCAGGAGTGAATGGACAAAGTACTTAAATCAAAATGCAAGTCAAATGGCACTGTAAAAACACGCATCTTTCCATTTGAGTAGCGCTGTGTCCTTGTGCACCAGGTCACAATTCTGCTCATTCAAATTTGGCCAGGCCACCCCTCAATCATACCAGCAAGGAAGTGGCTCCATTGTTACACCACCCAGCTCTGGAAAGCAACTGGGGATCTGGAGTTCCCCTCACTGTATGTACCCTTGCAGAATTCAGGTTCTCAAAAGTGAGGGGTCATGGCTCGCCCAATTTAAAAGTCAGGGCAATAGCCCTTTGGCCTCCGCCTCTGGTGTCCACGGCCGCCTAGAAAGTTTTAAATGCCCCCTATAGGGCATGTCTTCTGGTTGAAAACATGGTCTAGAAAGATGATACCTTTAAGGCATATTTGTTGGAGCTGAAGGGTTTTAATGTTTTAGGCAATGGTACTAGGATTTCACCCACTGTTTTTCTGATAGATTGTCACTTAGCAAACTTCACTCATTTTTGAAATTTTCCCATGTTTCCTCCCCTCTGCTTTCTTTTGTGTGGGAAAATAAAGACAAGGTTTATTTTTTTTAAAAGAATACACCATGCAATAAAATACTTGATTGGGTAGAGGCAGCAAGGCAATACTATCTTCTGTGATCTGTCTCATTCAATTCGCACCCAAGATATGTGCATACATTGTGTAGCTAAGTTAATGACGTCTAAATGTGACCCACAGCTTAACTTCTCTTTAAATATTGGCTTAAAAGGATTTAGAAGTCATAAAGTCCTAGCCCAAGATTTAAAACCCAGATTTCTGGATTTATAGTCAATACGTAACCCAGTAGGCTCATTATATCTTTCAGATAAAATTCCGAGCCTTTCTGTTTCTTAGTTACCTGATCCAAAAAGTCCCACTGTTTGTTCATCTCACAATCTCAAAGCACTTTACTAACTTTACCTGCTTTACACTGTTGCCCTAGCTACAGAGGGGTTGAACCAACTTGTATAAGGGGTGTGGTCTAAATAAATGAAATCTGGGTCAGAAACTGCAGATCAAGGTTCTGTTTCCATTTCTACTGTACCTTCCTATATAACATTTACAAAGTCAAGACTTTGTCCCTCAGGTGCCTCATTTAGAAAATGAACTTAATATCTAAGGTAAGAATAAGTTTTGATAGTGAATACTGAAGACAAGTAAAATTTTTCCAGCACTTTTCTTTCAATTTTGGTATGTAGCTCTGGTCAATTTCTTTGTCACCATGAGATTCTTTTTGATCAGCTTAATTGACAGAATTGTGTCACGTTTTCTAATAACAGAAACTTATTTATTTATTTTACTAGTCCTGCCCTTGAAAAGTGCCTCTTAGATCTGCCAGGTTAGTTACAACTTTTTACCTTCCTGAATTTCTGTTAGATGATTATTTATTGGTCATTTCTCAAATCAGTCATTTATCTGTATCAAGTGCCAACAAAACTCTGGCTAGCTGAGTTTGAAAGATGCAGAATGAGACAAAACACAGGAATATCAAAGCTTTGGAAACAAAGTCAAATATTTAGACAAGCAAGAGCTGAGTTATTTTTTGTATATTTTATATAATACCACAGTTCAGAAAAGCTCTTCTGCAAATGATTCAAAGTACTGTTTTGAATAAGTATGCTTTTCCGAATTAGGGCCTAGAAACGTGGAAGTCCCTCACTATGTTGTGCCTCCATAACTGGGTTTACAAAACAGAATGTAGTACTTTACAGTAATAGAAACTGAGTAGCATTACACCAGGAAAATACTTTTCTCTCTTCCATGTGGTTTGTCAGCAGAAATTCTTCTTTCAATAGTTTCTTTGCATTTCATTGTAGTCTATGTGTTATAGTTCAACATCTGTATACATCATTTTAAATAATTTTTGGTTCAAAAGATACATTACTTACCTGCATTTATTTTTTTAAATAAAAAACTATTTTACACATATCTACACTCACAGTTCAGTAAGTCTCCAATAAATGGATTTGGGAGCATTTTCAAAAGCCTAATTCAGCAAATCACTTAAACCCATGAATAGTCCTGTTGAAGTCAAGTGAATTACTCACATATTTGTACTTAAATACATGCTTAAATGCTTGGCTGACTTGGGGCTCGAGATTTTAAATAAATTTTACTTCTAGAGCACCATTTGTATAGCATTATCAGTTCATTAAAAGAGCCTGAAGTAATTCTCCCAAAATTATAGCCAAAGAATAGAAGATAAGGGTGAATCTGTCTATATAACCACACTTGGAAATTAAATGTTTAAGGGTGAATCTGTCTATATAACCACACTTGGAAATTAAATGGGATGAAGAAAGATAACCTCCTATTGCAGATAATCAGAAGTGATCTTATTTCTGTATCTCGTTGAAAATCTTTAGACTTTTCATCATATGATTAAGACCTCACATGGTATTTTCTCACTATTGTATCACCTTGTCTTACCATAAAATGATTGTTTATCCTATTTTAACTTAGCCATCTCAAAAGCCTCTATGTGGATAGTATAGCTAGCTGTAAGACTCTGGGTGAGATCGCTGATACATTGAGAGGGGAATTCTGTCTAGCAAGAACCATAAATCCTTGAGTAAAAATGTATTTACATGATTCCTTTGCCTCATGTAGATGAGTCCAATTCAACATTGCCAAATTAAAGTGTCCTTTTGGGGGGTAGAGGGGGGATGACCAGAAGCATCATGAAGTTAAAAAATATCTCTCCTATTTGCCCTTTCTGAACAAATAATGTGATGTGAGAATTCTGCAGCCAGATTGAGAACTGATCAATGGAACAATTACTTTTTCCAGAGTCTTCATCTGTAAGAATGGAATAGCATCTGCCTGTACACTGTTATATAATAATCAGACTGTAACAAAAATTGGGCCCACAACTCTTCAATATCAACATCTTGCCCTTCCTCACAGAGAATATCAGAAAGTTCCTTCAGGAATATTCAAGGTACTTCCCACTTTCTCCCTCAGACTGATGGAGACTTTAATAAACATTGAGGAAAAAGTTGAAAATGTTGATAAAAATATCTATCTATATAGAAGTATGAAATGCACAGAAGACCTTAGCACAGTGATGTAGGTCTTGATATCAGTGGAACACACACATGCAACCCAAAGAATATACACAACATAATGATTCTTCCATATGCATGAAGCTTTCAGATTCAGGAATTGTGCCAGCAAACAAGTATGCATGCAACATTAACCTGATCTTGCAGCTGCATCTATCTGGGTGGGCAGGTTCTGCACCAGCTTAAAAGTCCACCAGAATGGATGCAGTTGCAGAATCAGAACCTGAGACACCAGGTTGAGGCTGACTAAAATTTGCCTTTTTGAGAGCAGTGCTTCTTTTGAAACTGTAAAAGATCCTTTTTGACATCTTTTCTATAGAGCCAATGGCTATGAGACACTATGAATAATAACAAAAAAGGAAAATAAAAATAATGTAACAAAAGTCTCAGATGAAATAATGTAACAATATTAAGCGATCAGATTTTCTAAAGATGTCAAACTAAAAAGGAGGAAAGTTATCAGTAAAAAATTAGTCTTAAGCAGAATTAACCTGAGAGTACATTTCAGTAATAGTTATTTATAGATTTGTGCAATTAGAAAAAGTTAACTCAAATAAATATAATTTGAATACAAACTTTCTGTATTACAGCAAGAGAAACAGTTGTTACTCTCTCCACTATCATGGTATGGTGTTTATGTCATGTACGGGTTTATATATTTGTTTTTTTCTTTTGAGTGCACTCCAAAATTAATGCACTTAAAGCACTCACAGAAAAAAAAGGGCAGCATAAATTTAGGTAAAAATTTTATCTTTGCAGAACTAGGTTTATATGAAAGACTCATGATATAAAAAACGTTTCACACTATTCATAATCTTCATTCTTTTTCTTATTTATAATGCTAAAAAGCACAACTGCTTTCTGTACAGCATTTTTTTAAATGATGTACAACTTCATTCAATGCGTCAGTTACAGCTGAGATTTTCCCTTTACCGAGGGATAGTTTTCTTCAATACGAAAGAGAAGGGGAGAAATATTGGATTTTGCTACATTGTTTTGTATAATTTAAATTAGCTCTCTTTTCTGGGCTACCTGGATAGATAATCTAATAACATGGTAGGTTAGTAAATGTGTGGTTTTATTGTATCATGGGTCCTATTGTGGAACTCCTGGCAATTCTGCTTAGCATTTTTTACCTGAATAGTATTATTGAAGTCAGGAGGATTACTCATGTCAGTAAGGGTTTATAAACATGAAAAGTTTCACAATTGGACCCAACTTTTAAAAAACTATATTATGGCTATGATGAGGTCAAATCGTTACAACTCTGCACAAATACATATCTTACTGTTCCTTCTTATATATGGATTGCACTTCATAATACCAATAAAACATTCCAGGACAAATACATTTCAGTGTGATTATTGTATGTCTCATTTAATTAGGATCACTCCACATCTGTTTTTGTACAGTAAGGGCCCACTATAAAATCTATTAAAGTCAACAGAAATCTTTTCATTGATTTCAGCTGGCACTGAATCTGGCCTTAGAACAGAAATTAAAGTAAATAATCGTCCAGAAATACAAAGTATTACCTGTCGTATCTTACTGTTTAATTATGAGTCCTATTATAGAGCTGTGTTTAAAACAATACCAAATGAGAAAATGTTTGTTTGTTTAATTGTGCTGTAACTTTGTATCCCTGTGTAAATATATTCCAGACATATCTAGAACTATGCAGTATGGGTGAAGGCCTGACCCCAAACAAGTTAAAACAATTACAGAACTCCAATTCACTTGTATTTTAATGGTGTCAGAATTTCACCCACAGTCTTCCTCAGACTATGCTACTGAAAGCAGCTTATTGCTATTTTGGCTTGTCATTAAGTGTATCTTCAGTCTTGACAGTGTAATATATTTACTATAAAAGCATATGATAAACTTTTATAAAATGTATTTTGAAATTTTTAATAGCACTTTCAGCACTGTTCTTTTTGCCATTATAAACGGTTTTGTTTTATTACCTTTTGAATATTGGATATTTTTGACCCTTATATATTTTAATGGGGCCAGGTCGTCTACTTCTCCTCTTATTGTTATACTTTAATTTTAAAATACTAATTATAAATTAAAGGGGCAGGGGAACTTACCTAGTTGATATTTTGAGTAATAATTCGCCATTTGCCCAGTACTGCATGATTGTCTCTTATGTCTTTTTCTTATGTTCATATCAGTGGTCTCCCATTGTGGTCTTTTTCTTATGTTTATTTTGTTAAGAACTTCACCACTATCAGCAGAGCTATCATCATTTATGCATTTGTTTGATTTTTTGCTGTCTAATTGGTCATACAGCATTGCAGTCATTTTGGAAGGATGAGTTCCCTTACATGTCTCCACATCATTTTCTTTTCTCTTTAATGCATCTTGTCTAGCAGAATAGGACCTTAAAGTGCGATGTCTTTTGCCTTCAGTATAAGTCTGATTATTCCTACTTTCAACAGCTTCAGGAGAGTAAATGATATCATTTAACTTAAATGATTTATGCTGTTCAATATGGTTGAGTTTTCTCAGAAATATTCTACAATCTTTAAAAGTTTTGGTACTCCAGCAACTTTGACTCATTTCATCTTGGTTCTGTGCTTTTTCAACAATTTTTTGGCTATAATTTGTTCCATTTATCTCTGAATGTGATTTTAAAAGATTTGATAAATCAGGATGTGTGCTGAAGTCAGACAATTCTATTGTTTGTGGAAGAAATGAATCTTTGACTTCAGCTCCAGTTGGCAAGATTCTACTGTGAGATTTTACAATTTCAGTTGGCTGGGTTTCTATTGTACCTTCTCCCTGGTGCACAGGCACTCCATCATTGATTTCCCCGCTTTTATTTTTTAAAAAATGGCTTTGGCAGAAAAATCTTAAATTTCTCCTTTTAGATTTCCAATCATCTGTTCCATGGTTATACTTCTTTTTCACTTGTCTCCACTTATTGTGTTGTAATGTCTGAAATTCAGTTCTTCTTAATCTGGCTAATGTGAAATTACTTTTCAAATTTAAGAGTGGAGCCTTGACCATTTTATGCAATATTTGTAATTTCCCAGCAGGTTCTGAAGGCGAGGCTAGTGCAAACTTTTTAAAGTGCTTTCTGAAAGGGCTAGTATTAAGATCAGATTGTTTACTTCCCATCTTAATCTCTCTAGTACTAATCACTTCCAAAGGATTGCGGGCATTTGCCTTTCTCACTAGAGATAGGGACTGCGTTTCTGTTTTTTGCATAAACCAACTACTAAGTTCATTCATATTACACTTCTTCTGAAAAAGCATTTTTATAGGTGATGCTTCAAGTTCTACAAAGCAGGTGTCTAAAGGATTTGACACGTTAATGCTACAATCTTGTTCCATATGATTCCTTTTTTCATATGAACACTTTTCAAATTCATTTCCATCCACTTGCAACCAGGTATTAGTTATCTGGTCAAATCTATTATTTAGTTCTTCCAATAAGGAGTCACATGAAGTGGAAGTAGCCCACCACCTGAGAGAAGGATCTGATGAAAAAATGGGATCCAGTGATACTTCATTAATTGGCTTGAATTCATTTACCTCAGAACCGCTTTCTTCACTCCCTGGATTTTTAGTTGCTGAGGTATCTTTGGATGCTATGCTCAGATTTGATTGCATATGTTTTTCCTTTTGATCCTTAGCTTTTTTCATACGGAGCTTATATGATTTACGTAGCAAGGCACTTCTACAAGTAAATGTGCTAGCAGATGCTAATGAATGTAAGAAATGCAGTGATGGTCTCCTGTCTCTAACAGAATGCCTCAAAGGAATTTTGCGTTTTCTTGATTCTGTAGTAATCACATTGTCTGATCCATCCTTGGTAGTGTTATTCTGAATGCTTATTATTTCATCCCTTTTATTGCACAGTTTATTCTTCTTGTCCTGTGATATTTTTTTTTCTGATACATGCTGTTGCTGTAATGGAGGCAGGGAGCTGCTAATGCTCACTTTTCTTTCCTGAGGTGTTACTCTATTAACAGTCACTGATATGCCAGAGATTTTTACTTTTGCAGGTCTACCAGGCTTTCTAGTGATAGTTAAAGGCTTCTGATTTGGTCGTATGAAATTGCTGCAAGGGTGTGATAACACTGGATTATTCTTGATAGGTCTAATATACTCATAGCCAGAGCCAGAGACTTCATTTTCTGTAGCAGAATTCTGTAATGCTTTTACTATTTCAGTAAAACCACTTTCAGTTTCTGTATTATGTTTCAGTTCATTAGACTCATTTGTAAAATTGGAATCATGTTGAACAGGTATAGCATTAATTACATTGATACTACCTTCAGTAACATGTCTTTTAGTTCTTCTTGACCTTCCAAAAACAATGGTCACAGTAATATTCTTGTTACTTATGAACTCTTTCATCATTGCTACATCAGATTTGGTGGTTTTCCCAGTACTGGTGCATTCACTTCTACGGTCACTGTTTTCAGCTGCATCTATTTTAGGCTTTGGAGGTCGTCCAATTGGTCGCTTAACCTGTTTTACAATCTGAGGACCTATTTTTTTAGGCCTACCAGGTTTTCTTTTTAAAACCAGTTCATTGCCATTGCTTGATTTCCCCCCAGTTTCTTCATTTTGCTTAAAACAATTTAAGTCTGTTTCACTTGCTACACAAGTATCTGCAATTGTCTCAGCATTAACAGAACTTGATTCCTCTTTAGTGACACTTTCATTACAATTATATCCAGAGTCTCCATTGCAGATTTCATGAACAAGATCTCTTGTTTTGGATTTTTTTTCTGATAATGTGTCTGGATACTCCTGAAATAAACAAAGATTTGTGTTTGCTTTAGAAGATGCATTGGCAGCAGTTAAAGTATATTTGACTCCTTCGCTACTATTAACCTCTGAGACAAACATAAGTTTTATTGGGCTAGAGTAACCCAAGAGAGATGCACTCTCCCCGACTTCAGATCTTGTTTGTACATCCCCATTACTGGAAGTCAATCTGCCTGAATCAAAGGATGAAGGTTCCAAAAGGTTGTCACCAAGTCCTTGATCTAGAACTTCTTTGTATTCTCTTATTGGCACACAGTCCGTTTTGCACGTATTGGTGCACGGCAAGTGAGACTGAAGGAGGAAACTCTGTCCTGCGCATCCTGTTTCACCCATGTTAAAACGAAGGCTTCTTTGAGCAGTTTGGTTCATATCACACTCATAAGTATTGTCTTTCAATTTTCTGGATATTTTATAACTATCCAATAATGGACTTTTAGTTTTCTTGGCTAAGTTTATTGCATCTTCCAGGCGCTCCACGACAACTTGTAGATTTGTGTTTCTTACAATCTTATTTACGTCAATAGATCTTTCAGCTTGATGATCTTTATCTCTTCTCTCTTTTTCCAAATTTTCAGGAGATTTTTTTGCTTTGGAGGATTTTCTACATAAAAAGTCATTTGTTACATATACAGAATACCATCCAGGAGGCACAATGTTCCGTTTGATTCTGCCCAAGTTTCCATTATATTCCCCTTTCAAAAGACTCTGATCACTCTCTTTTTCAATTGTATAACCTCCTTGTGTTTTTGCAAATTTAGTCTTGTCTTCTATAATAACATTGTTTTCTGAAAATGCTACAAAACCAGAATTAATTTCAAAATTATTCAGAGGTAGTCCCATTGAGTCTGCTTGGTACACTGGCAAAGGCATGGATTGAACTTGACATTTCATATCTAGATTGTTTTCAGGATTTTGTAAAGCTTTGTCTTCTAACATGTTATAACTGTCTCCTTTGTTCGGTGAGATTTTATCATCATTTTTTGTAGATTTCTTTGCATTTCTCTCTAAAGTTGACTTTTTCCTTATAAAAGTTTCATCAAGACTTGCAAGTTCCCTCTTGATTTGCAAAGACTGTCGTCTAATCAGTGGTGAATCAGGAGAATTATACATTGCAAATAAAGTTTCCTGACGTTTGCGAAATCTTGTTTGGATAATTTTATTTTCCACTTGCTTATCATGTTGGCTCAGTAACTCCATAAAAGTGTAATCATTTGCCTTAGCATCGTGCAAGAGAGATGTTATGAAGTCCCCCAATTTTACATTATCGTTTTCTGGAGCTCTGTCACTATTAGACAATTTTGCAAGATTGGTTGTTATATCTGTAGTTTCTATTGATTTTAATTTTTCATTAATACGATCCATTAAATCTTGAAAAATGGCAGAATTTTCACCTTTTTCAAACTTTTCAGAATTTATAAAACATTTGCTGCTTTCTTGACTTGTTGACAACCAAGTGTCATTGGAGTGATCAAACCTTTTTCCTTTGCCTAGTTTGCTTTCATCTTCATATTCTCGATTGCTTCCATCTGCTGGCAAAAGAGATGGAGGCTGATTAATCGTTGTTTCAAATTTGTTGTTGTCTAAAACTGAAAAATCTGTAGTTGATCCTGACAATGTTTCAAATTCATTATTCTGCATAGGTGACAATGGAGGAGGTGATGGGCTGCGAGATCTACTAGAACTTTTAATGTTGTTTGACAGATCACAGTCTTCAGTTATAGAAAAGGATGTACAAGTTGCTGCTGTCACACAGTAATTGTTGTTACAGTTTTGTAATTGTCCAGTATAGCACCTACGAGGATTACAACGGTTAGCAATCCTTTTATTCACAACTGTTTTAATGCATCCAGTAGCTACAGTCTGGCATGACAAACAGTGCAAATCTTTGATACAGATAGACAAAGGTGATAAACAAGTGTTTGATTTTTGATTTTGTAAACAGCACCTTTTTGTCAGCATATGTCCATCACAATTACAAAAAGGAACATGGATATCACCTTCCGTGAGGGATTTCTGAGTTTCTGAATGGATAATATGAGGTTGCAGGCAATTGCAAAGAGAAGGAACATTTTTGTCTTGGATTAAAAATTTCAAAATAGCCAAAATTTGTTGCCAGTGATAAGAGCACAAAGATTCCAAAACCTTGTTTAGTGCTGATTTTCCTTTTTCCAATTTAGTTGTTTCCTCTGATTTTGCACCAACCGTTGAACTTGAACTGAAAACAAAAACAAATCAAAACAAAATATAAATTACAGTAAAATATGATGTATGTTATAGTTTTAACTGTTAGACAGAACACTGAAACCCTGAAAAGATATGCCAAAAATGAAAACAATTCCCTTTACATAGTTCAATCATCGTATTTGCAAGTTTCGTATAGAACTATTTCACTGCAACTGATGTGTATTTTCTATATAGAGCAGGGATGGTCATACCATAGCTCAGTTTACAGTTAAAGTGTGGCTCATGTAGCCCTCTATGCCAATCCGTCCTCCACATTCTCCACCTACCAAACTAGGTGGGGAGTTCAGGGTTTCAGCCCCACAGCAGGATGGTGGAACTCGGGGTTCATGCCCCATGGGGATAGGGTTACCAGATGTCCGGCAAAAGGAGGACGTTATCCTTTTTACCTTCACGTCCTCTGTCTAGCAGGCATTTTAAAAATACGTGATTTTGTCCAGCTTTTTACTTATGATTAACATTTCAGTTTTTATATGAAGCTACCGTATATGCGCACGTATAAACTGAGAATTTTAGGGTCCAAAATATGCCTGAAAAGCTGTGTTCGGCTAATCTGCGAATCACAGCCAAAACTGGGGCGGAACACTGCGTTCCGGTGTGTTCTGCCCAGGCACCCAGCAAAGCGGCAGACTCGGGCAGAACGCTTTTTCCGCCCTGTCCTGCTGCGGCCAGGCTGGGGAGTTTCAAATCTCCTGCTCTGAGCATGCTCAAACAGATCGTGCTCAGGGTGGAGGGGGCCTGGCCCAGGAGCGGCTCTGCTCGTCACCGCTGCAGCTCCAGACCACTGGCCAGGTAAGGGGGCCTAGGAAGGGGCCACGAAGGGAGGGGGGGCAGAGGAGCAGGAAAGGGGCCACAGGGGTGGGCAGATATTAATACTACATTTTCTCCATGTCCTCCTTTTTGTACTTTCCTGTCCTCCTTTCCATGTTTTGGTATCTGGTAACCCTACATGGGGAGTGCCTGCTGGGGCTTCAACACTTCAGGCCTTCTGCCCCATGACGCTGCTGCTGGGGCTCAGGGCTTCAGCAGGTATGCATTACAAGGCAGAAGCCCTGAGCCTAGCCCTGCAGGTGCGCCCGGCTCTGAAACTTGTGAAGATTGTTGTATGTGGCTCAGCGAGTCACTAAGTTTGGCCACCTGAATATAGAGTACCTTTCACTCCATTGTTCAACCTTAATAGGCCACAGAAATAACTCTATAAGCCATCACTGCAGTTAAATGTTCTTTTAAGCTACGGATTCCCTTTCCAGTTTTTAACATATTGGAATAAAATCTGTCACAGGCTTCCATTGTATAACTCTCTCTCTCTCACACACACACACACACACACACACACACACACTGGCTACAAGAAAAAGGAATCCCTGAAGTAAATAATTTGCAAATCTAATGAGATTCAATCATTTTAAATATTGTTAACTGAAAATTGTCGATATGTAAAGAAGCCTTCAAAAGAGCTGTTCTCAGATACCCAACCAAAACAAAATCTTATGAAATGCTATCTTCTTAACTACTTGATTTCTCAACACAAATTTATTATAACTAACGTTACTACTTACCTAATCAATCATTTAAATTGAAAAGCTGAAACTGTTTCACTGTGGAAATTAATACAGACCTTTCTTCAACTAAATACAAAATCCACTGCTGAATAGCAACTACAATAAAATAGTTTTCTTGTATTATTCAAATCTTTACTGGTATCAATAGCAAGAGCAGCAAATAATATTAAAAGAATTCTGTTTTAGAAAAGTATGTATTTGTTTAAACATATCACCAAACTCTGAACATGACACTAACTATTTACCCTATCCTTCTTGCCAATAATTTTCAATATTTAAATACCCATTTTGGCATTATTTCATTTTGATTGGTTTTACAATGTTATTGATCATGAAACAAAAATCTTTACATTATAAAATACCATGTATATAATTTATTATTAATTAGTTAGCAACTAATGTAAACAAACTAGTATCATCTTACTTATAAAAATCCATAAATTACTTTATCTTTCTTATTAGGATTTGTACATGCATAGTTTTGTATATATTATATATAAATTATTTTATTGCCCCAGAAAAACTTTAATTTTTATGCTATAAAAGTAACTAACTATACTTAATTCCTGACAATGTTCTTTCTCTCCTGAAACATTTTATAAATGTTGAAGGTGTTCAAAGTGAACCATCTAGGTCAGCGGTTCTCACCATTGTGTCGGGACACATTACTGGGTCACCACTCAGCAGTAAGTGTGTTGCAGAGAGCCAGGGTGGGGCTGGATTCAGCCTGGGGGGCGGTGTAGGGTGGTGCAAGCTGCCAGATATGTCACGAGCCACAAAAGGTTCAGAACCAGTGATCTAGGTGGGGATATCTCTTAAAAGCGTAACTGAATCCTGACATTATTAGCTGAAATTGTACTTAAAATTTAGTTTTAAATGTTAGCAGCATGAGAAGATAAAATTATTGCCCCTGTCATCTAAAATGAAACTCGACTGTAATGGTGGTACTGAAATAAGTGAGTTTAGAACCAATCAGCTATGCTTATTTTATATGAAACTCCAATTAGGGCAGTTCTAAAATATAGAACAGCTTATCAGATTTATTGAAATACCAAAAATCAAATCAACTAACCAAGGGAAAAAAAAGCCAAAAATAAAAAAAAAAATAAAAAACCCAAATAAACAAAACAAAACCAAAAGCTAAGACTGAAAGTGGAATAGAAAAATAAGATTAAAAAATGACTTATGTAATAGACTAGATAAAAACAATTTATGTATTTTCTGTACTTTTTAAAATTTAAGAACACGTTTTGAAACTTTAAAAAAGGAATAAAATGCTTGAACATAATAGAAAGGCTGTTAATATGTTATTTAAAATGTCAGTAATATTATATGCTGCAATTCAAACAAACACCTAATAAATTACAAATTTGAAGAACATACACAATTTACAGTAATTGGTGTTGTATATATAAATTGAAGTCTCCAAATAGGAGTCTGTTTTTATACCTTCTCCGAGGATATATATAGAGCCCTGCACGGATACAAATACGTGGATCTGCATCCGATCCGCATCTGCAAGAAATGGTCCGCGGATATCTATGTTGTATCTGTGGATGCGGATATAATGCAGATAGCCGCATATTTGCAGGGCACTAGCCCTGCCCAGATAAAAATATGTGGATCTGTATCCGATCTGCATCTGCAAGAAATGGTCTGCGGATATCCACCTTGTATCCGCGGATGCGGATATCCGCGGATATAATGCAGATATCTGAGGATTTGCAGGTCTCTAGCTATATATGCTTCATCAGTTATGGACTATCAGTGTTTAGATTACTTTTTTCCAAACATTACATATTCAAATCAAGAATACGGGAACATCTAATGAAAGAAAATGTATGCTCACTAGTGTAAGAAATGTCAGTATTCCTGAAGGTCTCTCATAGATAGGGCCAGGTCGGGTCTTTCTTAAAGCTGTTTTGAGCTGGCCACTGAAGGATTTCTCACTGTGTAGAGTAATTCTTAGGTGGCACAAAGCTACTACTGCTGCTCCTACACCACCTTTTTCTTGGCCATTGGGAGAGTAGGTGTGGCACCCCTACACACCAGTTATCCCTGTCTGTAAGAAGAGCCCTATAAGACCATATGCAGCTCATGCCACTCTAACTTATGCCATGGACTAGGTGATTCCAGGTTCAGTTGAATAAAAAAATGTTAAAAGTCGCCTCTGCACTGAACTGTATCGTGCACAGATTGGCTACAGCTCAGGACATGGGCCTAAAAATTTGTTTAAAACAAAGTATTTCCTTTAAAGAGATACATACAATCCTTCTCTTGAACCATGGCATATTTGTAAATATAAATTCATTCAACTTTCATTTTAAAAATATCTTTACATCCACCTTTTGCTAAGTATGAAAGCGTTGTGCTTCAGTAAATGCTACCCCCATTTCTTTCATTCTCTTGTGCTGTCATCATGCAGAATCTATAATATCACAGTAACTCCCAAAGCAAAAAGTGGTAATGTCAAACACAGCCCCAGGTTACTAGCCATGTAGATTCATTCAATCAATCTTCCCTTTCATGTGAGCAATGGTAGCTACAATTCATCCTGTCTCCAAAGAAATCTCTTCATCTTTCTATGAATTCCACAGAAGAGGTTCTGTGGGTTCATGGAGAGGGAAGGCATAGAAACTGGGTGGGATAAGGGCAAGAGGATCAATGCATCTTGTTCCTCCAGGTCAAGCCCTGCACAGATTCTGTGGAAATTATAATAGAACCTGGGACTGCATTATCTTTTATGCTGAACATCTCTGCTGACAGCCGGGGCAGCCATTGCCAGGAGCTGGGGCCTGTTTGGGGCAGAGGGGAGAGAGTCAAAGTTGGCACAAAGGCATAGGGCCATTACATGGTAACCCACCAAGTTAGAGGGTTGGCGTAGGAATATCTCTCAAAGATGTTCTCTCTGGAGTTCCAGCCTCAGTTTTATACCATAATTATGGCTACAATGAAGAAATGAGCAGAAAGGAAACAGGACTTGGGAGGAACAAAAAGTAGCTTTCAAGTAGTCATAGAGAGAAAGTAAATCAATTACTAGCAATGTAAATTATTAGTATAAATGTTCTGCCTTTTACGATGCCCTAGTGTATATATTTAATAAAATATAAATGATAATGGCTGAAGAAGGTTTGATAAATTAAGAGTATAAAGCTTTCTGTATAGATTGTGTTAGTAAAATAAGCATTCCATTTCATAAAGCCACTAGATAGGTTTGTAGCTGAAAACTGATAAAACAATTTTATGTTTCTCCTATACTTTAACATATTCTAGTTTTCTAAAGTTTGCATAGTTTATTAGCAGACCATCATATTTGGAGAACCTGTCTTCCTTTTTGCTTTATAAATACAGTGACTGTAGAAATAACTATCAAGAGCAAGTACTGTCATGAACTCAGTATACTAATAGTGAATTTGTACCTATGGAGTAAGTCAAATGAGCCAGTATACGATCTTTTTTGTTTTTTGTTTTGTTTTACTGAATGAGCAAAATCAATCACACATCAGTGTTGCTGTAAATTTATGTGCAAAAGCATTGAAGTGCTTTCCTACAAATTACAACGTAGAAACACATTAACTAAACAATTAAATTCATACAATCAGATTTAGGTATATAACAACACAAAGAGGAAACAGAATTACAGTACATTTACAACACAAGACAAATACATGGAATTCATTAGAAAATATTGTAATAAATAATTCATGAATTATAGTGCAATTGATTTATGCATAAATATAACTAATTGCCTAAAAATTGGTTATTAACAAAATCTGTCAAAAATCAAGGCAGCCACAGAGTTTTACTAAATTACTGCGACAATGGAAATACTGCAATTAAAAAACAAATACAAGTATTTGTACTGTAAACAACTAAAAAAAATCAGTCTCACTAAAGTTAATATACAATTTAATATAAAATTGTCATTAGCTACCAGAAATGGTTTAAACAACTTTACTGAGCAGTAGTTCTAAAAACAGAGGCACTGTTTTTTAATATAAAATACTTGAGAAACATTCAAATAAGTAGAAAGCATGTAGGGCTTGCTTTCGCCTTCATTTAAAAGTCTGCTGAAACATGAATTTTCAGAAATTGTCAATTACGAAGTAGTGACTGAATTTATAAAAACAGTTCAAAAGTACAACTTAAATGACATTTAAATGGAATACACTGGGGTTAGGGAAGGGGAATCTACACATTTCCCTGCCTTTCCTTAGTTATGTAATCACAGGTTAGCCTAATAATTAGAAACAAATAATTCTTTTTCTTTTTAAACACTTACAGTTTGAGCATCATCTATAAACTATCAAAAAATATTTTAATATACTATTTCTGACCAAAAATAAATAAATACAAGTACTAAAATGCTGAAAATTAATTATAATATTACGTACAAAACTTCTGATCACTGTTAAGTCCATAGTAAAATGATCCCTGATTTTATGAATCCTGTCAATTTTTGGTCAGGTCATCTTTTAAATGATATAAAAAGTGTACTGCAATTTGCCTTCAATATAAACTTCTGACTCAATTTATAATATTGTCTGAGGAATAAAAAACTTCAGTGTGGTACAAATATTAGGCAATATATTGAAGTCCCAGAAACTTTTGCAAGTAAAATTCGGTATAAAGAGAGATTTTGAAACCTTTAGGTACTATCAATTTTGTTTTCAACTGGGGGGTTGGAGGAGGATACATTAACAAATCCATCTTTCTGGCCCTCACAAAATATGGCTTAATTCTTTAAAATCAGCGATGACACTGACACCTGCTCTTATGTATCCTATTTGATATTGGGTACAATTCTTTTTATAGAAGGATTCCTTTTCGAATATGCAATTAAACCTTAATAGCTGAAGAGGGTACACTATAGATCTAAGAGACCAAAAGACTGATATGTTGGTGGCTGAAAAATTTCACTTAACTTCTTATGGATTAATTTATTTGAAAATGTATGAAATTACCTGTAGTAAGGTTAACGGCCAAGAACTAGATTTTACCATCAATTTTTAAGAAAAACTCCCCACTGGGTTCAATGGCAAGTTTCTTTTAAAAGTCCATGATGTGGCCCTACATGTCCAATATAGTCTTACATTCACACAGTATTATTAGCCTATACACAGGCAAATTTAAGCAAAAATGTGTTTGACAATATATATGTGCGAGAAAACATACAAAAGTAAAAAAAAACAAAACAGGTAAGTATTTCTGGACATGTGATTTCGTTTAGAAAAACAATCCAAACCTAAATTTTAATTGGGAAAAGGGCACTGATGTTGAATTTTGAATGTACAAAGCAAGCCCTCATTCTTCTTATGTAGACGTATGCTTTATAACATTACACCACCAAAATTACGTATTATATAAAATCCAATGTAAATACTTGGAAATCAATTTAAAAACTGCAATCTGAAGACAACTGGTCTCTCAGAGTCTACTAAACGTCTATTTAAAGATTCTATTTAAAATGAACTGTCTAAATTCTAACAGCCAAATTTATAAAGAATTTATATTACTGAAAGTTCAAAACAGCTTCCTTGTTTAATATTTGTAATTCTATCAAGACCCTGAACTGCAAATTTGGTTATTAGCAAAATGATAGTGTATCGGCCCATCAAAATGAAAACTTGATATTCATTTTGATAAACTGAAAAGGTTTGAAATGTCACAGCAGCAAATACATTACAGTTACAGCGAGGTGTTTTTTTTTTTTTAAATATAAGGAGTGTGACACAATCCTTTAATAAATTTTAAGTAGTCATAACATTAACTAGCCAGCACTTTTAAATCCATTCTCAAGCTCATTCTGTGCACAGTATGAACATGCTCTATGTTGCATTCCAACTTTCTTTTTAAACCTTAAAAGTTATCTTATTTTCCGAACTAAAAGGAAAATTGTTAATAATTAAGTTTAAATTATTTTATGCTTAATATTCCATCTTATTACATATTTAATAATTCTATAGCTACAGTAATCTGTCAGTTTTCATAAACGTATATTTTGTAAACACCAATTTCTTGCTAAACCAACAACAAAACTGTTTTTAAAATGAAAAAAATGCAATTTTATGTCTGTTAACACATATTTTTATTAATGAAATGTTTTGGTTTTTTCTAGTTGTATTGGAGATCTAGTTATGAAGCATTTTTTCCCCACAAAATGTACTATATCCTACTAATATTTCACACATCCATTTCCTGGTAAGGAACTAACTTTGTAAAAGAAAAAAAAATCCCTTGATTTATGTGTTTTGAGTTACTTACAAATTATTGCAAGTATTCTGTGAAGTATAAAAGTTTGAAACCATGAGTCATGTATTTTCATAATAAGATGATTCATACAATGGCTAGGTGGTTCTTTACCAATTAAAAATAATGTTTCACATGACAAATACTTGTTTTCCCAAAACATTTTATGCTACTGACTACTAAAGAAAACCTGAATCTTTTCCATCTACTTATACAAGGATTTTATTAAATACACACTATCAGACTTAAGTGAGAACTCTATAATTCCATCCACAGTGAAAACCCTGAATAAAACTATTTTTCAAAAAGGCATGTATGTGGTTTTTGAACTGTATAATTTCCTGTCTTCTGTCAGAGTGAACGTATGTATTTCTTATATGTGTGTGTATACAGACATACATACACACACACACACCAAACAGTTTGCTAATAATTAATCTACACAGGCTTGCTGCTGTTTTTGCAGCTGCCAGTCCCTGAATCTGTCATATTAAATAACCCAGTGTCTGGTAATCGAAGTTTCTTCTTCGGTGGAGTCTTCAATGTTCCAGATCTTTCTTTAACTTTGTATTCTAAAGTGCTGTGAGGTACCCCATAAATTCCTTGTGCTTTGGAAACACTCATTTTCCCACTCATTACCATAGCAATAGCTTCTTCCATTATTTCATGATCATATTGCCGATAGCGTCCACGTTTTTTCCTTGGCTGTTTATTGTCTTTGCGATCCAAACCATCTTCTGTATTTTCAGAGGTTCCATCAACTGTCCCATTCTTAACATTAAGACACAAAGGAGAGAGGTCCCCATGCAGAAAGTAGGAGTCAACACTTGAGTGAGTTACAGGTCCAGAACATTCAATTTTGTTCTGTTTAGGGAGTATGTTTTTCAATTTTTGAAGAGCTGATCCTTCTAAGACTGAGGAGGTTTTGGAAACGTGGTACATAACATCCAGAAGACCAGCACTATCAGATTGTGGTTTGGACACAGAACTTATTCTTAGCTGAGGAATTTTTAACTGTACAGTAGGATTTGAAGTTTCATACTGTAGACTTTCATTTTTTTCTTTAAACTGTGTGACCATTCTCTGTAGAGTTAACTGGTGGAGGTAACTGGAAGCTGTTGGGAATTTTAATTCTGAGGTTTCAAGTAGACTGAGCTTACTTTTTTCTGTGCGCTCTGCTTGAGCTCTTGCCCACAAGGCTACTTTTTGTAGCACGGCACAAGTTTCTTTTCTGTCTTTAAATGAATAACTATCATTGAAATCGTGAGTTTTGTTTTTAAAAAGTGCAGGCTTTCCTGCTGGTAAGGCTTCTAAGTGGAGAAGTAAAGTTTTTTGAGGTATGCCATAAAGTATGCCTGCTTTATTTATGTCCAGTGCTCCAGACTGAATGTCTTTCAAAGCTTTTGAGAGCAAACCATCTGCAAACTCAGCACTTCTTTCCACATAGTCCTCTCTGTGTCTGTGTAGTCTCCTGGATGGATGGAATGAAACGATGGTAAACTGATGTATGAGAGACTCTCACACAGCTATGGAAGGGAAGGGTCCACTCCTTTATTATACTCCTTGCTTAGGTAACATCACTGCTTCTGATACTTTTAAGTCTTTGAGATGTGGTAGCTACTGATTATCATAGCAAAATGCTACAGTTCTGGTAGGACAATGTGTCAAAATTGTATGGTGACTTCTACAGCAGCCCTTCCAAGAACTTTAAATCCTAGCTCAGTATTTGATAATATTCTCATGTGCTTGTTATACTCCCTTTGATACATGCTTGCAGAGCAACACTTATAATTTTTGTTATGCAATTAACGTTCCATTAGATACCAAATCCTAAATGAGATTTTGTTAGTAGAAACGTGACGTTACCGCTAAACAAGTAATAAAAGAGTCAACCTCCTTATAGAAAATTTGCAGCGATAGGTACATTACTAAACACAAAAACCCCAGACTTCCACAAGACTAATTTTTCTACATCCATAAGATAAAGTGCTGCAATTAACAAATAAGTCCCATTTTGTCAATATACAGCTCAGTTTTTAAAGTTCTAATCACTGTTTATATTTTTCTAATCATAAATCATAGTAATTTTAAAACTTGTTCCTATCAATAAATTAACAAGAACATTTTACACAACTCAACAAATAAAGCTAATCGTATTCTTATTTGGAACATATTATTTTGTAAGATGTACAGGTGACAAAAAGGGTCCTGCTATGGCTAGTAGATGGGAGGATGTCAAAATTATAACAAAATCCAATAGAACATTGTATTTCACTATGTTTGTTTCAGTTAATATAATGGTAGCTTTCAGCACATGAAACAACATTTTTAGTTTTTAATGCTGAATGGACATATTTAGCAATTTGCCACCACACACCATAGGCAAAACCATGATGTAACCATAACGATTAAGAAGAGCAGTCTCTCTCTCTCTCTCTCTCTCTCATTAAGAAATATTAAAGATAATAGCTGTTTAACTTGTTCATGTTAGCTGAAGGATATTTTTTAAATCTAAATCTGGATGTTATATTTTGTGTGAAAAATGGAAGTTTCCTAAATAAAAGCTTAAAGAATAAATTTACATTTTCTTCTACTGTCCTACTTTATTGTATTATGTAATTATGTTTTCAGTTCATTTTTAGTAACATGAACTAAAGTTTGGTGATTGTTCTGATAACTTTTCTTTAACAGAAAAAGAAAAGAAAAGAAAAAAGAAATGAAACAAATGATATATACATAGACACACACTTATGAGTGACAAATTCTTGAGGAAAACAAAATACAAACTGAATTTGTGTGTCTGTATATACTGAAAAAGTATGTTTATATATATATAAAAAATATCAATCTGCATTCAGAGAGTAGAGATTTTTTTCACTGTTTTCTTTCACATAAACTAATATATATATATAAATTCTGCTTACCCAGACATTGAATTTTCAGGTGATGACGGATCATATGTTGACTCTTCCAGCCTTGCATTTTTCTTTGTAGAGAGATCTAATACTCCATCCCCTGTAATAAAATAATCATAAGAATTTAAGAATTTTCTTGGAATTTTGTTATTACATTTTTATACCCATGACACAACTTGAATATTGCTGACATCTTGGTTCCTTTAACAGTGTGAAATGTTGAGGCATTAAATTTTTGCAAAATTGATTTGTAAAGTTAAACCAGATTTTTTTAAAAAGAATTAGTCAACATGAAAAGTGGGCCTCTAATCATACAAAGGAAACACGGGGCTCAAAACCAAATATTTATTAGACCTTAAAATAGAATTCTTATACCTAGTTTCTTCCACAGATATATTCTAAGATTATAGTCTCCATTCCAAAAGTCCAAAAACCATTAGCAATAATGGTTTGAAATATGGCCCATAAAACTGAACATACATAATTCAAGACAAATTTCACACTAATAAATAGCAAAACAGTGACACACATGCAAAATCCAATTCATTTAGCTAGCAGTGTCTGTCAGAACTTCATGTGCTCCCATATAAGAGCACATAAGGTGGGTTGACTGCAACCCCCCACCTCAATTCCCTTGCATTTCAAAGCCAGGGTTCACTGAGAATTCTGAAGGTAGAGATGGAGGGTGGATTGTAGCATCCACACTGACCACAGCTACAGATACAGTAGGGTAATAGTTCTTTATTGTTTGAGGAAATGTCAGTATGGATCCCACTATAGGTGACTGGTATGCAATATTCTCCTTAGATGGAGGAGTGACCAGTGATCAGACAGACACACAAACAGCAGTACCACTCAACTGAATTTGGAATCTGCTCTGGCTACTATCTCAAATGCATACCTTGCAAATCTTTGCAACTGATACATTTCTGAAACAGGCCAATGTTTACTGTTCTGTAGTTGAGTATATCTTAATGCTTGCAGTTAGGAAAGAGGGCCTCTGGTAACAGAGGGAAATGCACTGTCTAATCCACTTGGAAAGTTTCTTGGAAGAGATCATCTGGTCTTTCCTATAGGTTTGATATAGCCACAAAGAGACACCGAGACAGCCAGAATAGTTCAGTCCTGTCTAGGTAGTAAAGTAGCTCTTGAGACATCCAGAGCATGAAGTTTCTTTTCCCCTGAAGAAGAATGAGGTTTCGGGAAGAAGACCAGTAAGATAACTGAGTGATTCAGACAGAGTTTTAGGACTACCTTGGGAATTAACTTCGGTGTTATCACCAAGTTGTCCCTATGCAATGTTGTTTATAGTGGTCTAGCCATAAGGACTTGGATCTCACTGAATTTGTGGTAATGTGATGGGAACAAAAAAGAATGTCTTGACACTAAAACTGTAACAACAAACATTCAGATAGAGGCTTAAAGGGAGTCTCCAGGAGATACAAACGACCACACTGAGATCCTAGGTGGGAGATGGGTCTCTAACTGGAGGGTAGACAGGAAGAAGGTCCTTGATGAAGGTCCTTGCGGGGTGTAAGAAGACTGAAAGCAACTGATCTGGTGTATGATATGCTGCTAAGTGGACTCAGAGCAATAAATGCCAGTCTTAATTGTTTCAAGAGCAGTATACAGTCTAGGAACTTTGGAATAAGTTCTTCAACCAATTCACATTGGTTTGGGCTGCCTATATAGAAACCTCTTCCATTTGCAGAGCAAATCCTTCTATGGGAAACTTTCTGCTGTGCTTAGAACTACCTGGAACATTCTATCTCTGCAGCACTCATCCAGCCCAGCATCCAAGCAGTCAGGTAAAGTAACTGCAGGTCAAGATATTCTGAGTTCAGGCAAAGAGGAAATGTGAATGGGAAACTGACTGGACATCTGCAGTGGGTCTGGCAGCCAAAGTTCTCTTGGCCAGTATGAGATCATCATGTTAGTGGCAGCCTTATTCCAGCTAATCTTTGATATTATTCTGAAATTCAGGAGGCTTAGTGGATAGGTGCAAACTCGACCTTGACGCCAGCAGAGTGGAAAGACATCTGGTACAGATCCTAGCTCACGCCACCCCTACAGCAGAATGTGTTGCATCTGACATCCTCTGTGGTGGTAAACAGATCTATGGTCTGAGTCCCTCACTGTTGGAATATCAGGCTTAGGATGAATTTCCACAGTGACTACTCCTAGTTGGTTACCATATCTCTGCTTAAAAAAATCTTTAAGGTTACTGCTGACCCACCAAAAGTGCAAGGCCAGTGGGGGGTCATTCTGTGTTGGTGACACCATTCCCGGAATTGAATGGGTTACAAGTAAAGTGGGATCAATCAAGTGCCTCCTTGTTTTTTGATTTAGTGCATCAGAGATGTAAAGTTCATAAGGATTTGTTCTACAGAGTTCTGTGGAACTGACAGGCCTGCTAACAGGCCAATCTGATGCCTTCACCCCTAGGATGTTCACATACAATTTCTTGCATTTGGAAGTGATTCAGATAGGCCCCCAAACTCTTTATGATGCACCCATATTAAATACAGTTTAGGGAGAAGGAGTTGAGAAACATGCCCTCTTCTCACATTCAAAGGTGCCTGGATCAGGTGAATTCTCATAGGCTTTGGGGCACTACAGTGACCAATCTTTTCATATTGTGTTTGGCTGGGGTATACACTGCCCTTTGATAGTGCTGTAATGTTCGCAAGCAAAGTCTGGCAAGCAGCATCGTCTATGTACACCACAACATGTGATCTAGTAATCCCAGGCGAGCACAGACCATCGTATATGGTCTTGACCTTATATCACGTATGACTAATTGAAGGGAACAGAATCTGTCATCTGTTAGATTTGATCATGTTGACTGTGAGTCAAGTAGGGCCTCCTATGAAACATATCGCCTGGGACGGAGTGAGAGGTGACTTTTCTTAGTTTACCAGGATCCCTAACTGAGAAAACAGGGTGAGGATTCAAGCTAGGGCTCTTTTGGTCTTGTTATGGGGCTTGCTCTTCCTCAGCCAGTTGTCTAGGTGCAGATAAATCGGAAACCCCTGTTTCCTTCGATATACTACTACCACTGTCAGGCACTCAGTGAATACTTTTGGAACAGTGGGGAGTATGGAAGGTAGCATCTTGTATTGGCAATGACTGAATCCTAATGTTAATCTGAGGTACTTCCTGTAGGCAGTATGCAAATACAAGTCCTGAAGCTGAGAGCCATGAATCAGTCTTCAGCTTGGAACGATAGAATAATAGAAGCAAACGTTACTATCCTGAATTTGAATCAGCAAATGTTATTTGTTGAGCCTCCTCAGGACTAGAACACGATGAAGCCCCCCTTTTCTCTTTGGAATGAGGAAATATCAGAACTAGAAGACTTGTTTCTAATACTCTTGAGGCACCTCACCTATGGCCTCTAGACAGGGTAACAGGGCCATTTCTATTTGCAAAAGGCTCTCAAGAAAAACGTCTCAGAAAATGGATAGGGAAAGGAAGGTTGTGGTGGGAAGGGAAAGGAATTGGATGGTATAGCCACAGGTGACAATTTTCTGCACCCATTTGTTGGTGGTAACATATGAGGATGCCTGATAGGAAGAGGCAAGGAAGTTTCCAAAAGAAGTGCTCTGTTGACTATTTTTGGTGCAGCTCTCAAGAGAGTTATCAAATTTGCTGGCACGTGGACAGAATCCTGTGCATGGCTAAAGTGGAGGAAAAGGAGGTTACGTATCTTATAGTAATCAGAAATTCTTCCTAATATGTGGTAATCTGTATTCCACTGTGAGATATCCATGTTCACCGTGTACCAGAGTTGGAGAGTTTTGAAACAATGTCTACTGACCTGCGCAGAGCCTCTTGCTTTTCTTGTGTGTCCAACTGAGACAATAAATGGTGGGGTAGGCCAACCACATTTCCGATTTCTTTTCTATTGCAAATCCAAGTAAGGTCCATAGCAGAAGAAAGGAAGAGTGGGTAGTGGTATATAGATACACACTACATATGTTATAGAACCTCCACTTCATTTTTACATGCTGGTTCCTATGTGTATTCTGTTGTGGTAACTTACAAAGCAGTACTGAAGAAGGAATAGAGTACAAGGAGACAGAGGGCAAAGCCATCTGAAGATGCACTATCCAAAAGGATGCATCAAAAGTGAAGTCCTGTACCACAGAATAACATCTCAGGAATATATGGATGGAAGCTTTAGAGATGTCAGCCAGAGGCACTTCCTGAAGTGATGATATAGATGTCACTTGTACTCGTGTAGAAGGAGCTCTAACCTTCTGTGGAGGAATAAGATCAGACAATTGATAGAATAAGATACAATCCAAAATCCATTTAGAAATCCTCTGAGAGGAGATAACTTGACCTCAAACTCTTTTCACTATAGTGATAAAAAAATCTGAGAAATTTACTAATCACATGTGTCCTTTGTAGAAAGATAGCAAGGTCATGTTTTATATCAAGGAAATGACACCACCTCTCCTTACAGATACATGCAGTTTTGGAAAAAAGCAGGTAAGTAGATTGGCTGGTTTATGTGAAACTCCAAAAGAACCTTTGGAATGAATTTATAAAGTAAGTAACTATCAAGAGACTTTGCTTATGGCATATAGCATATGGCAGATAAGCCACTAGGGCTCCCAATTCACCTACCTTTCTGGCTGAGGTGATGGCCCCAAGGAATGCAATTTTCATAGATAGGTGAGACATGGAACACAAAGCTAATGGCTCAAAAGTAGGTGGGGGGCAGAAGAGGCGGAACATGGAGCATGATGTGATCATGCTACTGCACCTTCTCTAATTCATCAGCCTAGGGTTGAATTACAATCCCGCCCGCGTGTATGTAGAAAAGCTCACTCTTGCAATGCTGCCGCAAGTTCAGGTTTATGCAACTTCTGAGCAGGAAAGTATTGTTGGTGTCCATCCAAAAAGCAAGCTGTGAGATGATACATCTTGGGGTTGCGATGCTTGATCCTGCCTCTCTCCTAGGTCAAGAGATTGGGAAACCAATTCTGATTGAAGGGCGGGATGACAGCTGTAGACATTTCGGTAACCAAAATTTTCTGGTCCAATAGGAGACAATAAGGATGATGTGTGCCCTATTTTGACAGATGTTCCTCAAGACTCAACAAAGGAGCAGTAAAGGAAGAAAGGATGATTTGGCTAGGAAAGCTAATGGACATCACCGTGAGAATGTAGCCCTAGAGCACCTCTGGAAGACAAGATTACTCACCCTGTGTAAAACTGAGGTTCTTTGGTTATCCTTGTGGGTGCTCCACTTTAGGTGCCTGAGTGTCCTGCAAGTGAGATCGGAGGTTTATGTTAGCAGTGCCCGCTTGGGTCACACATATGCTGTCATCGTCTTGCACTGTTTTTGGCGATTACATAGCATGGTGCAACCAACCATCCCTCTATTCCTTCTCTATTGCAGAGCACAATTTATCTCTATATAGAGGGGAAGAGGGAGGGTAGGGGAGCACCCACAGGGACAACCACCTCAAAGAACTTCAGTTACTGCACTGAGTAAGTAACCTTCTCTTCTTGTTCGAGGAATGTCCCTATGGTGCTACACTTAAAGTAACTGTAGAGAAGTGCCCCTAGATGGAAGGAAGGGGCTTTGGGGTTATGCTATGTACTGTAAATAAAAGTGCCAAGCCAAATAGGACAGCTGAGTTTTTTTTTTTTTTCCTGGAACCAGTTGAAAAAAAAATTACTTATGCCTGCGACCCAACAATTACATCTTTGAGCAATGCATTCTAGTCTTTTGGCGGTGGCATTAGCGGTTGCCATGACCCAGTTCCTGAGGGTCTGTTACCCAGTACTGGCTCCCGACCTGTGGTTTGAAAATCACTGGCATAATGTTTTGAGACAGTGTGAATTGAAGCACAGGCAGCTGCTCTCCAAAAGTCCACAACAGGCACACTATTAAGGAAAGGGAATGAGGTCGAAAGAGCTCTTGTAGAATATGTCCAAATTCCAGTTGTGGCCTGTTGGTGCATTTTTTGGTAACAGAGATGAAAGCATCTGGAAATCCACTTAGACAGTCTTCGTTTGGAGATAGGTTGGAGATACGTTTTGATCCTTCTGTGATAGAAATGAAGTGTCTCAGTGATTTTCTAAAAGCATTTGTTCCCTCCAGGCAGAATGCAAGAACTCGTTGGTCTTTTGAGGGTGCAAAATGCTACCTCTTTTATCTGTATGAGGCTTTGTAAAAAAAAGCAGATAAGTGAATAGGCCTGTTTAAATCAGTGGTCCCCAACCAATAGATCACAATCTACTTTTGAAGGACAGTTCCCATTGAAACCTATGAGCATTGTGCCATCTGCTGGTGAAAGGTTGGAGACCACTGGTTTAAATGGAAAGAAGACAGCCTTTGTTAAGAATTTTGGATGTGGTCTCAAGGTGACTTTACCTTTAAAGAAGACAGTATATGGAGAATCTGCCATTAGTGCCCCTAGCTCACCTACTCATCTAGCAGAGGTTATGGACATAAGAAAGCCAACCTTCATAGAAAGGTGTAACAGGAAGCATGTAGTGATTGGTAGAGCCCTTTGCGGCTACAAATATGCAGATCCGCATCTGATCTACATCTGCAAGAAATGCTCCATGGATATCTGCATTGTATTCGTGGATGCGGCTATCCATGGATTTGCATGGCCCTACCCTGCACAGATACAAATATTGTGGTGAATGGGGTGCATTAGGGCACTGTAGGTCTTGCACTTCAGGGTCTGGTAGCCAGCTGAGGTATGGCGCTCCTCCCTCCAGACTCCCCGTAAGGGCAGTTCCTCCAACCCTTCTGGCCCTACGGGTCAGATTCTCTACCCCACAGGGCACAGGGCCCTGAGGCCTGTCTGGGCTCGCTTGCCCTGACTGGCTGTACCTCTCAGGTGCCAACAGCAACAATCACCAGTTAGTTTAGGTCCACCTTGCTCTGTTCTGTTCTCCTCTCCTTCACCAACTCCACTCCTAGTTCCGCCTCCAACCACTACGACTCTCCTCGCTGCTTGGCTGCAATAGGAGCTTTTTATTTGGTGCTCTAATTGGTGTCAGGTGCTCCAACTGGCCTCAGGTGCCTTAATTGGTGTCAGGTGCTCCAACTGACTACCGGTGCTCTAATTGGCCCAAAGCAGCCTGCCCTAGTTACTCTGTGAACAGGGATTTACTAAGTCTGGGGCTAATATATCTACCCTCCAGCACCCTCCTGTAGCCCTCAGGTCTGACTCTGTCACAATATGTAGATTTGTATCTTATCTACATCCGCAAGAAATTTTCTGTGGACATCCACATTGTCTCCACTGATGCGGATATCCGTGGATATAATGTGGATATCCGTGGATTTGCAGGGCTCTAGTGATGGTTGAAAAGGTGGTCCCATAAGAGTGTGGAGGACCAGGCTGACGTCCCAGGTAGGGACTGGAGCTCTGGTCTCAGGGTACTTTTTATGCCCTTGAGGAACTGCTTGGTTTTTGGATGGTCAAATATGCTAGTGACATCTATTTTGTCAGGAAATGCCATGATAACCACTAGATGTACTTTAATGGAGTTTATGATGAGGCCATGGTTCTTTAATGCTAATATATAATCTAATGTTTGATGTAACGGAGAGAAGGCCGGGCTGAAGTGTTTGTCGCTGCACTATGTACAGAATCTTTTCCATTTATAGTGTAGGTTTTTCTTGTATTTAGTTGCATGTTCTGTACTTCTGCTGAACAGGTTAATTAGCTTTCTGTGAGCCATGTTAACCATGCTTTGAGATGCAGGATTGAGAAATTGGGATGATGTGTATGTTCTGAGTCCTGGAAAAGGAGGAAAGATATTTGAGCAAGATGTTGTGGTAGGTATCACACCATCTGACAAATATACGGAAACTTGACTGGGCCGACCAAGTAGGTGCTATTAGAATAACCTTGGTTCTGTCTGTTTTGATTTTGTGGATGACTCTGGTTAGAAGAGGTATAGGTGGAAATGCATACAATTAGGGGAGTATTCCACTTGATAAGGAGAGTGTTGCCTAGCAAGTTTGGGGCCAACCCGGCCCTGGAACAGAACTGTGGGCATTTCGTGTTCCCTTCAGTGGAAATTAAGTCTCTAGAGGGGAAGTCCCATTGAGAGAATGTCATTTTTGAGGATTCCGGGGACTATTTTCCACTTGTGGCGCTGTACAGAGTCACTGCTCAGGGAATCCACCATGGTATTCAAGGATCCTGGGAGATATGATACTGTTATTTCTACATTGTGTCTGATGCACCACTCCCAGAGATGGAGTGCCTCTGTGCATACAGAATGAGACCTGGCACCGTCTTGGTGGTTTATATAAAACATGCCTGGCATATTGTCTGCTAGAATTCTGATTGATTTGTTTCTGAATAGTGGGAGGAAGTGTTTGCATCCATTTTGTACTGCCCTTAACTACAATAAGTTTACATGGAGGGTGGTCTCTGATGTGGACCATCTGCCTTGGATTTTGTTGTGTAGTAGGTACACTCCCTAGCCTATTAGGGAGGCATCTATTAGGATTGTTAACGCTGGGGTCCTCTGGGCAAAAGGGACCTCCACACAGATGTTGTCGGGAAGAAACCACCAGTTCAGAGAGACTTTTATTCTGAGTGGTGGTCAGTAGTCTGTTGAGATTGTGTAGTTGAGGACTGTAAATGTTCCAGAGTCATGCCTGTGAAGTTCTCATGTGGAGTCTGGCATGTTTGACCACAAAAGTTGTTGCAGACATCTGACCTAACAGCTGTTGGCAACTCTTGACAGATATCTCTAGGCTGTTAGAAACTGTTGTTATAAGATTGGTTATGGTGATAAATCTTTGGTGGAACAGTGTGGGTCTGTCCTTCATGGTATTGAGACAGGTTCCAATTAATTCTAATTTTTGAATGGATGTCGTTGTTGACTTCTGTTTCTTTATTTCTAAACCTAAACTTGTGAACAGGGCTGTTGCTGCCTCTGTAGCCTCTCATACCTCCCTTAGTGTTGTTGCTTTTATCTGGCAATCATCCAAATACAGAAATATCATTATTCCGTATTTTGTTAGATGTGCTGCCACCACTGATATCACCTTTGAAAAGGCTTTTGGTGCAGTCGAAAAGCCAAAGGGGAGCACTTTGTACTGAAAGTGATGGGTTCTAAAATGAATCTCAGGAATCTCCTGTGGGATGGGTGTATTGTAATATGAAAATATGCATTCTGGAGGTCGAGAGTAGAGAGCCAATCTCCCTTTTCTAAGGCAGGAATTATTATTGCTAGTGCCACCATCCTGAAAGATTGAGTCCTGATAAACTTGTTGAGTCTTCTTAGATATAAGAATAGGTCTCCATCTGCCTTTTATTTTCTGGGTGAAGAAGCAGTGTGAATAAAAAACCCCTCCATCTGAATTGTTCTACTGTGCCTAATGAAAGGAAGTGTCATACTTCCTGTTGTAAAAGGGTCTTGTGAGAGGGGTCCCTGAAGAGTGACGGGGAAGGAGGTTGGGTTGATGGGATAGACAAAAGGGGAAAGGAATAACCTTTCTCTATGATTTCTAGAACCCATCTCCTGACTCACTGAAGGATGATTTGATTCCAGGCATCTTCTTGTCTGCTGCTATTTAAGTCTGTCATCAAATTGCCTGTGAGATTGGGTGTAGGGTGATTGGAATGTTTGTGTGTAAAACCTGCCCTGTTTCTTTTTGGTTGCAGGAGTATAAATT
The DNA here is from genome assembly GCA_007922175.1 of Pelusios castaneus. Taxonomy (NCBI): domain Eukaryota; kingdom Metazoa; phylum Chordata; order Testudines; family Pelomedusidae; genus Pelusios; species Pelusios castaneus. Next base: position 42,120,698 of record ML685769.1, on the reverse strand, counting down.
CCCAGGGATTTCAGAGTTGCCTGGGAATTTTTGAGGGAGTGGAGAGCTCCCATCTGTCTTTTCTGTGAACAGCTTCAGGACTTCAAATGGCAGATATTCTACTGCTGACTGGATAAAGCCATGACGCATGGCTACAATGTGGCCATCTATCAGGTCATTGTGACAACAGAATCCAGGGAAATCTGTAGTGCTGTGTGTGCAATGAGATGGCCTTCAGTGACATTGGATTTAAATTGTTCTTTCTTTTCCTCGGGTATACTCTCAATAAAGGTACCAAGTTCAGAAAAGACTGTGTTGGTGTATTTCAACAGTTGTGCTTCATAGCTGGCTATGTGAAATTGCAGTGAAGCAGAAGAATAAGCCTTGTTTCCGAAGAGATCTAGTCTCTTCCAATCTTTACCATACGGTGTTTCTCTGCTGTAATGTTGTTTCCCTTTTTGGGTCATGGCTTGTACCACAAGAGAGTTTGGTGCAGGGTGGGAGAACAAAAACTCATTGGCCATGGAAGGGAATTGCTATGGGCTTTGACTCAAGGGAAAGACAGTAGAGAAGGACCTGAGGGACGATGGTTGGTCGCACAGTGCTATGTAACCACCAAAAGCAGCATGAGACAACAACAGCACATATGCAACCCAACTGGGTACTGTTACCATAAATCTCTGATCTCATATTCAGGGTGCTCAGACACCTAAATTGGAGCACCCACAGTGACACTCCTTGAAGAACAATGTGTTGCGCATTTCTTGTTAGTTTTGGAGGTTAACAGATCCAAAGTGAGAATCCCCCACTAAGCAAAAATGTTATTTATAACTGAGTTGTGCAATTCCTACTCATAATCAGATGGTCAAATGCCTGCTGTGTCCACGAGCACATTCTGTGTCCATGGAAGTTAAACAACCAGAAGTGTGATTTGATTCTTGATAGACAAGTTCCACAGGTGGAGTGCTTCTATACACAGGGTGATTGAGCTCACACCTACATGCTTGTTGATGAAAAAAGGACAGTTGTCACATTGTCATTATGAGGATATGGTAGAACCACATGAATTATAGAAAAACTCTGCAAGGTTTTCAAACTACCTGGAGTTCCAGAAAATTGATGTGTATCCTGGCTTCTCAACATACCCAAGTGCCCTAAGCCATATGGCTGTCCATGTGTGTTCCGCAGCTTAAGAGAACCACATCTGTAATGATCATCTTATCTGGTCAGGATGGTGGAAAGCAGATGCTCATATACATCTGATGAGGATCCTTCCACCACATTAGAGATGCTGTTACTTGGGAAGGAACTGTTAACATAGTGTTCACATGTTTGGCTGGTGAATACACAGCATGGAGCCACACTTGAAGGCAATGGCAGGCAAAGTCTGGCGAAAGTGGTAATGTAAATGCATTACACCAGGATGGCAAGACAAATTCTAAATGAAGCTCAAGAATGGCATATGACAATCTTTCAGGTCTCTCATGATGTGAAACCTGACCTTAGATAAACTCTTGCCAGGATTGAACATGGGGGAGTCCTTATGAAGACTATATTCTGTCTCAGAGTAAAAACAAACATTTCCAAGTTGACTTTGACTCCTAGAGAACAAAGTAGTTGAAGCATTAATAAAGTCAACTTGTGGGCTTCCTCACAAGTCCTGATAAGAAGCCAGTCATCAAGAAGAGAGAATCAAGCTGTTCCACCTGAAATATAGAATATGCCAGGAAGATCTTGGTAAAGACTCTAGGGGTAGTGAGAAGACCCAATAGGAGCACTCTGTATTGGAAGAGGTCAAAGCACACAATGAAGCTGAGAAAATGTCCATGTACAGAGTGAATATCCATATGAAAGTAATCATCCTTCATACTGACAGCTGTCAACCATATGTCTTTTTCCAGGAATGGGATTATAGATGACAGATTGACCATGTGAAACTTTAGGTTTTGAATAAATCTGTAGAGTTTGCAGAGAGAATGGGTCTCCAACTTTCCTTCTTTTTTGGGATTTTTAGTAAGTATGTAGATTAAAAACCTTTCCTTTGCTGTTGGATAGGTTTTATTGTTCCCCAATGGAGGAAGGACTCAACTTCCTGTCTGAGAATCTTCTTTTGAGACTGGTCAAAGGGATAAGAATGGAGATTTTGAAATAAATACAGAAGTAAACTTGATTGTATTGTTATACTGGATGACATCTAATGCTCAGATGTCCATTGCTGTGGTACTTCAGTTGTGGTAAGAATGCTTAATGATCCCCTGTATAGTAAGCCAGGATTGAGTAGTAGTGTTATCATTAATGGTCTACAACTTTCAAACTCCTGTCAAAAATAATTTTTCACTAGGGCGATGGGATTGAGATGGTACTATAAATGTAGTAAAATGAGATAGCTGGAGATAAAACTATTCCGATGCTTGCTGTCTAGGTCTGTAAGGCTGCCTATAATATTTCCTTTTCAGGGCAGATGTATATATTCTCCGTGAGAAGAAGGTGACACTAGAGTCCTTTAAAGTGGAGAAGAACTCAACTACATTTCATTGAAAAGGTGGATTTCATCAAAGAACAGGTCTTCCATGGTGTTTTGGACTTCCCTGGGAAATCTCTAGGTGTGGAACCATAACTCACAATACATTATGATGGCTATTGCCATCAACCAGTATGAGGTGTCTACTGTATCACCTGCTGACTGAAGTGCAGTTCTGTCCACTAGCTTGCTTTCATCAGTAAAAGCCTGGAAATGAGCTCTGTCTTTTGATAGCATGTCTATAAAATCCATGAATTTTCAGTAGTTGAGATAGCCATACTTGGCCAACAGCACTTGATAATTTGCTGCACAAAACTTAAGGCTAATACATGTGAATACCTTTCTTTCAAGCAAGTCTAGACATTTTGCCAACTTGTTAGAAGGCATAAATTAAATGTGTTGCTGCCTCTATCTCTCTGTGGCCACTTGGACCACCAGAAAGTTGTGCCAGGTGGATAAAAAGGAACTGTGCTCCTTTGATTAGAATAAAACCTGGTTTTCTCTGCACTTTGGAGGTAGGAATATGTGCTTGGTATATACCATACTGCTCTAGCAGATTCCAGAATTGCTTTGTTGATGGAATGTCCTATTCAGCTGGTTCCAGTGGTTTGCAAAATATCCAGGAGCTTGTGTTGGGGATACTGAACCTCTTCCAGGGAGTTTTCTGCCATCCTGTGCAATAACTCCTGAAACTGTTTATGATTGTCTGGATGGGACAGAGCTGCTGGTATGACTGCTTCACCAAGAGAAGAGGACAATCTTGTCAGTAAACAGTTCTTAGTCCTCATTTTCAGCAGGGTTAGGAAGAAGCTGTGTTCGTTCAGAGGGGAATGATGGATAGCCTCCGTGTCAGAACACGAATTCTGTATATACAGCACAAAGGTCTCATATTTTCTAGTATGTTGCATCTGGAGGGTGTTGTGGAGGTCCCGAAGGCAGGGTACTAGCTACCTCAAGGTGAGTGTCAGAGGGGAAGCTAGTACCAGTAGGCTTTGGATCTCCTGTCTGGACTAACATACTTCAGAGGCAGATATGTGACTGTTCTGGTGGTTCAGAGTCTCCTGAAGAAAAGAAGAAAGGGTCTGGATCCACTGGCAGTACACATGGTTCTGAGAGAGGAAAACCGTAGCTGGAAGAGAGGATAGATTTATCTCCAAGGTAACAACTCTCGGTGAAGCCACAACCTCACTATTAGGAAAGGTTCCAGTGATGGAGGAAGATCAAAGATAATCCCTCTGATCTTTCTAGAGCAGTGTGGTTTTCGAACTACGGGTCAAGACCCAGTACTAGGTCGCAGACTTCCAGGTTCTCTGGGTTGCGGTACCTCCTGCTGCTGACACTGAAAGACTGGAATCTATTGCTGAAAGATGTATCTGTTGGGTTGCAGGCATAAATGATTTTTTTCAACTGGGTCCGCAGAAATTTTTTTTGAAAACCACTGTTCTAGCGCACAAGAGATCCAAAGCACTCATACCAAAAGGGATGGATGAGGGACACACTGTATTGTTACTGCCAGTAGTGGCAGTTCCCAGCGGACCAGAACAGATGGATCTTGAGATTTTGACTTTGATAGTAATAGTGGAATGGGGGTTGTCAGTGACAGCTCTAGTATCAAAGGAGACCTTGGTTTATGGGCTTCGGAGTCCTGGCCCTGGGACTTAGTACACTCTAAAGCCTTGGAAGTTAACAGAGTAGGTTTGCTCAACTTACACAGAGTTGTGTTGAACAATCTAGTAGCTGACTTAGAAGGGGATCTGCTCTTATGTTTGTGTACTCCCTTCCTGATGAGACTGTGATGGAGGGAGAAGGAGCATACTTCAAAAGTCGGGGAATACAACTATAAAAACTTTACCAAAAACCATAAAAACCTATTTAAAAACCTAAAAAATAACTATATATATAGAAAGCACTGAGAAAATTTTTAATATTTACAGAACAAAGAGACGTGGTGTGATAAAGTGACTTAGCCAGGCTGGACTATGCTACTTTTCAATATAAGAAAACGAAGGTTGCTCACCTGGCAGTAACCGATGTTCTTCGAGATGTGTCCCCCTGTTGGGGTGCTCCACTCTAGCTGTCTGTCGCGTCCTCGTGGTGAGCTCGGAGATTTGTGCCGCAGTCTCCCCTCTAGTTGCGCTCACGCGACCCACTGCAACATCCCCAGTGTTCTAGGTCGTGCGCACACAGCCACGGTCCCTCAGTTCCTTCTCACCCCCAGAGCAGAATTCTACACTCGGAGGAAGAAGAGGGGAGGAGGGAGGGATGTGGAGCACCCCAACAAGGACACACATTTCGAAGAACATCGGTTACTGCTGGTGAGCAACCTTCATTTCTTCATCGAGTGGTGTTCCTGTAGAGCTGCTCCATTCTAGGTGCCTGAGGAGCAGTTCCTCTTGTAATGGAAGGTGGGTTCCTCAGGAGTGTGTGTGTTGTACAGCAGATAAGACCGTGGATCCCACAGTTGTAATAGACCTCAGCATCTGATCCACTGCATAATGTCTAGTGAAAGTATGGGCTGACTTCCATGTAGCCGCCTTGCATATGTCTAGCAGTGTAACATTCTTGAGAAAGGCTATTGAAGCAGCCATGCCCCTTGTGGAATGAGTCTTAACCTGTCCCGGAGGGATAATGTTGTTCAATGTATAGGCCGTTACTATGCACTCCCGTATCCATTTAGATAGTCTTTGTGATGAGATCAGATTGCCCTTAGATCTCTCTGCAATAGAGACAAAAAGTCTACGGGTTTTCCGAAATAGTTTAGTCCTATCTCTATAAAAAACCAAGGCCCTCCTAACATCTAGCATCTGTAGAGAGGGGGCTTGCTTGTCAGCATGCGGTTTGGGTAAAACATCAGGAGGTTAAGACGGAAGGGAGTGTTGACTTTCGGTATGAACCTTGGGTCGGGCCGTAGCGTCACCCTGTCTGGACAGAATACAGTGTAGGGGGGGTCCCCCATGAGTGCCTCAATTTCACTCACTCGTCTAGCCGATGTTATGGCTACCAGAAATGCTGTTTTCATGGATAGGTATTTCAGTGAACACTTTTCTAGAGGTTCTAAGTGGCCTGACATAATCGCCCTCAGAACTAAATTAAGGTCCCAGGGAGTTGGTGGAGGGTGTATCTTCAGATATGTATTCTGTAGTCCATCCATGAATCTCCTAATCATTTTGTGGGAGTATAATGTTTTGTTTTCTATTTGTATGAGAAAGGCGGAAAGGGTTGCAAGATGCACTTTGACCGAGCTGTTCGCAAGGCCCGTCTGCTTCAGATACAACAGGTATTTGAGGACCATCGGGATTGGAGCCGAATCAGTTAAGATCTGCCTTTGTTCACACCTTTTGGAGAATCTGGTCCATTTCTGAAGGTAAATCCTCCTTGTGCTCTGCTTTCTGCTGTTCATCAGGATGTCTTTTACTTGGGCTGAACACTGTAATTCTTCCGACTGGAGCCATGGGGTAATCACGCTGTAAGATGCAGTTTGTCCAGGTGCAGGTGTAGCATCCGCCCGCCATCCTGATGGAGGAGATTCCTGCACAGCGGAAGCGTTATCGGCTCAGCTATTGACATTTGCAGAAGGTAATGGAACCACGTCTGTCTGGGCCATGCTGGAGCGAGTAGGATCATTTTTGCTTTGTCTCCTGTACCTTTTGTATTGTTCTGTGGATCAATGGTATTGGAGGGGAAAGCACAGGAGAGAGGCCCCTTCCAGTTCATCATGAATGCATCTCCTAAGAAACCATGACCTAGGCCTGCCCTGGAATAGAAATATCGGCATTTGTGATTTGTCCGAGTCGCAAAAAGGTCCCTGGTGACAGTGCCCCACTGCTGAAAGATTGTCCCAAGCATCTCTCTGTTCAATTCCCATTCGTGCTTTGTTGCAAAATGTCTGCTTAATAAATCGGCAGTGGTGTTCTGAGATCCAGGTAAGAACGGTATGATGCCGATATTCTGATACCATGTTCTATATACCATGTCCATAATCTCATTGCCTCCATGGATAATGGTTGGGAGCGAGCTCCTCCTTGTTTGTTTATATATACCATGCAGGCTATATTGTCTGTCATGATTCTTACTACCTTGTTTTGTATCCTTGGCAAGAAGTTTCTGCACGCATTTCTCACTGCCCTGAGCTCCAGAATGTTGATGTGGAGGCTGGTCTCTTGTATGGACCAGCACCCTTGTGCAGTATGGTTCTGTAGATGAGCGCCCCACCCCAGCAGAGACGCATCCATGGTTATAAAGATGGAAGTGGTTCTTGATAAAAGGGAATTCTCACTAGAACGTTCACTGGTTGCAGCCACCACTCCAGCAATAACTTGACCTTTTGAGGGATAGGTATCGCCTTTCGTGGACTGTGTTTGCACCTCCTGTATACTGGTGTGAACCAGATTTGCATGTGACGCATGTGAAGTGGGGCATTGGGCACAACTGCTGTAGTTGCCGCCATGTGCCCTAATATTTGAAGGCAAAAGTATATTGTGGACGTTGGGCTTTCTCTGACTGATGTGATCAAGTTTGCCCAGCTTATGAACCTCTTATGTAGCATGAATGCTCACGCCCTTGTGGCATCCAGATATGCCCCTATGAACTCCAGTTTTTGAGTGGAGAGCAGTGCCGATTTCTGATAGTTCATCTTTAGTCCTAGTTCCTGAAATAATGATATCACCTGTTGGTTTGCTCTTTCTGCTTGCACACAACTGTCTGATTTTATCAGACAGTCGTCCAAACATACAGGTATATAATTACAGCCTGCCTGTGTAGATGTGCTGCTACCACTGCCAACACCTTGGAAAAAGCTCTTGGCGCTGTGGATAGTCCAAAGGGGAGCACTTTATATTGGTAATGCTGCTGACCTACGGTAAATCTGAGAAATCTTCTGTGTGCTGGATGGATTGTTCCATGAAAATAAGCGTCTTGCAGGTCGAGGGATGAAAACCAGTCCCTTTCCTCCAGTGTCGGTATTATAGTTACTAGTGTGACCATCTTGAACCTGTGTTTTCTTACAAATTTGTTGAGCCTCCTGAGGTCTAATATTGGTCTCCATCCCCCATTCTTCTTCTGGATAAGAAAGTATCTTGAATAGAACCCTTTCCCTTTGTGTTGTGGAGGAACCGGTTCTATGGCCCTTTTTTCCAGAAAAGTTGTATTTCCTGTTGCAAAATTTGCATGTGAGTTGTGTCCCTGAATAGGGACGGGGAAGGGAGATGTATAGGGGGGATAGAGTTGAAAGGGATAGAATATCCCTGTTGAATGATTTCTAAGTCCCATTTATCCGTAGTTATGGATTTCCAGTTGTTCAAGAATGGGCTTAGACGGTGAATGAAGATGGATCTGGGAGGTCATTCAACCCTCAACCAATTCCTCAAAACTGCTGCTTAGATGAAGGTGGTTGCTGCGATGTAGCCTGATTGGTATTGTTCTGCTGATGTCTTTGTGATCTATTCCTGTTTCTGTCCTGGTGTCTATTCGGCGTGTACTGTTGGTATCTCTGCTGATATAGCTGGTACCTGTATTGTCTCCTCTGAGTGTTAGGAGTGTAAATACCTAGCGTACCTAAACTGTCCCCATGTTCGTCCAGAGCTTCAGGGTTCTGTTCCGTCGGGCCAAGAGATGAGCCAGATGTAGAAGCTGCATCTCCATAGCAGCTGGATTGACTACTATATGCCCTCACATAAGATGACCATGCATCCTAGTTCTGCCATTTTGGTAAGAATGATGCCGGCGGTGCCATCCATGGTGGTAGGAGCCACAGGTTATTTGCATGGGACCCAATTTGTCTCCTTTTTGCCCTAGGTGATGCCCATTCGCTCGGGGATCCATGAGGGGCAAAGGCATCGGAGGACCCATCTTCCTCATCTGAGTATGGGAGAGGGCGACATCCTCCCTCCAATTGGTGAGTATGGGTGAGAGGCTGTGTTGACCTGCTCCAGATGCCTCGTTTTCTTTTGCCTCCCTGTCTCTGGGGTGCCTTGTCTGGTTCAGAGGATGCCTCGTGTGTTACCCTCTGTGGTGCTGTTGCAGGCTCCAATGCCGTGGAGGGGGCTGGTTGCTGCTGCACCACAGCGTCCACCAGTGCCGATGCAGCTGCCGTTCCGGGCTTCGCCTACTCTTACGGTGCCAATTTGACTACTGGTGTGGATGTATCCGGTGCTGACGTTCCCTTTCGATATGTGGAGGAGGAGGTCATAGGCAGGTGAGACCTCGACTCCGCACCGGCATTCTCACGCTCGGTGCCCTCGGTATCGCAGAGCCTAATGATCTATAATCAGCCGTTGGCTTCAGCATTCTCGGCTTCTTCCGAAGCGGGCTCTTGGAGGGAGTGTGTGATCTCTTCCTCTCCTCCCTCGCTCAGGGGAGAGCTCTTTCCTGGATCAGAGCCTGGTCGAAGCGATCTTTCCAGTTCTAGCATTTTCAGGCACAGCTCTCTGTCCTTCTTCGCCCTCGCTGTCAACTTATTGCAGTTGTAGGCATCGCATCTCAGCAGAGGGTACACCTTTTAAAACCTGTTGAGCCAGGCATCTTCCTGATAGCTGCCGCTTGTAACAAACCGGCTTCTTTTTTTTTAAAAAACTAACTCTAAAGCTATCTACCGACTGGCTAGCTATTTCAACTATTATTAACTATTATAAAGTATTATTAACTATTTTCAAACTATTTTTAACTATTTCAAGCTATTTTTAACTATAGGGAAAGGGGAGCGCTGCGAACTCCATCTCAGCTGTTTGACGGTTGAGAAGGAACTGAGGGACCCAAAACACTGAGGACGGTTGCAGTGGATCGCGCGAGTGCGGCCAGAGGGGAGACTGCGGCACAAATCTCTGAGCTCACCGCGAGGACGCAACAGACACCTAGAGTGGAGCACCCCTACAGGAACACCACTCAATGAGGAACTTACACTTCTTTTCCTCTTACCTTGCTACTAGTCAACTTTTAATATTCCCTTTAAACATGAAACCTGAATAACATACCGTATTGAAACTTAACTTAAGGAAAAATTTAGAAAGTGTGAGAACTTAGGTCTGCGACTGTCCATGCAATGTGAGACACCTCCAATTCTAGCTCGCAAGCCTCCCATCTTCCTCTCTACTCACTCTTGCTCCCCTAAGATCCCCAACAGGCCACTTTACTCACCCCCACTCCCCTAAGCCCTCCACCTCTCACTCCGGCCCCAAGCCTCTCACCTCCCATTCTATTCACCCCCTGCTCCCCCAAACCCCACCATTCTCATCCCCAGATCACCTCGCAGGACTACACTGGAGACCAGCTGTACAGCGCAGCAGCCACATGCCTCCACCAACCCACCTCGCCTCCTGGGGCTGACCAGCTGGCCAGGGTGAGGGCACTGTGTGGAGTCTAGCTTCTGGCCGGCCCTAGGGCTGGCCAGGCCTCTTGCCAATGCCAGCTGGGCCTGCTCCCCAGGTGCGGGCCACAGGAGAGCAGACTGTGGACCACACCTCTGACACCTCCGAGCTAATAGGAACTTTATAATGACCAGAACTGGCCTCCCTGAGTCTTGAAATTTTACTGATCGCTCCACACCTGCTCAACCATGACTTACACAAAATCCTATCTAGTTGAAGACTGACCTCATGCACTCAGAGAGCCCCAAAGTAATCTGGTGCCAGTAAAGGTAACTTAACAAGTCTATAAAAACAAACAACAACAGTGACACTGAGTGACAAGAATAATTTATTATGTGCAAAATTATACCTGCATTCTCTGTCCCCTCTCCTCCCCCCCCAAAAAAGAATTAAAAATACCAACAGAGAATGGTTGTAAGGACAGAGGCTGTTAAAAACACAAGAAGAGATATGGCAATTTAGGCAGCAAAAAAAGAAGAAGAAAAAAGTCAGGTGAAGGGCTAGGATTGATACAACAGTTAATTCCGTACGTAGATCATGATGGTCTCAACTTCATGCAACTTCAATTGTCTCTGATATTCCTTCCACAATACTCCATGTCCAGCTCAAACAAAACAAGCCAAATATATCCAAAAAGAACTTCTTGCCAATGCTAAATCTTGTCCACCTCCTCCCTACTTCAATCTATTCAAAACCCCACCATTTCATGTCACTCTGCCATCATCATTCCACCTGATTCTCTTTGCTAACATCCTTAAAAAACTACCAAATTGAAACTCCTTGTCATCACTTTCAAGGTCCTGCAAGATTTCACCCCCACATATACAGAATGTCTATTTAAATTTCCTCCTAAACTCCCACTGAATTTCTATCCTTCCTTGATCCTTCATCTTCTCATGCTCTTGGACTTCATATCTCCTTTCATGTTGCCTTCTACACTTGGAATACAATCCACTTATCTACTGGTATCATCTCTCCCTCTCTTTCAGACTTCTTAAATGTCATTTCTTCAATAAAGTTATCATAAAGTGGCTTTCTGCACAACCAAAAAGGTGTACATGTACTTCCCTCTTGATAATGTTGTAAAACATAAATGAGGGGAGCAAGCAGGAGATCACACTTCCGCAGGTATATGCTGCTCATTGGTGAAGTGGTTTAAGAACTTCAATGTTCTAAAAAGCTAAGGGAACTGCCACCAGACACTGAGTGCATAGATCTGGGCATGGGGATATTTAGTGTTAAGGGAAACATGGCACGTACTAACAAAACATGTTTTTCGATATAATTTTTCCAAAGTTTTCCCATGCGATTTCTGCTGCTGTTTAAAGAACCATTTGTTAATATTAAAAAAATTCAGAAAATCAATCATGCAATAACTGATTTTTTTTTCCTACATGGATTTTAATAGTATACAGTAGAATTCATTTTAATGTACTGAATGCTGCTTTGGATAGACAAAATGCATTTACAAATAGTTATTATTTTGGATTGCTCAGAATTAGACATGAAGACAAGTCCACATGAAAACAATTTCAAAATAAAGCATATTAAAGAAACAGACACAAAAGATTTACCTTGCTGAGTTTTCTGTTCTTGAGTTCTATTCACAGTGAGGTCTAGAGGGCTATCCTGTTCTTCCTGAAGAGAGTTTTCCGTTTGGTTCATTTGGATATTTTTACATAACAGACTTGGTTCAAATGATGAACCATTTCTATTCTCTTGAATTTTGCTACTTTTTGAAATGTATTCAATTGCAAACTGACGGATCATCTTTTTCATTAATTCCTGAGCAACTAGGGGAATGTTAGGATCACAGTTCTGAGGAAGATCTAGGGGGAAAAAACATATGGAACAGATGCATTAAGATAAATGAACAATTTTCTTTGATTAACTTTCTTTTAATAAGGATAAAATGCTTACTCAAGAAATTTAATCATTTTGGGCCAGATTGTTGAACCTGTTTCTACCTTACTCCATGTGTGGTTCCATGGAAATAAATGAGAATACCTGGGAAGTAATGTACTAATTAATGTAACGGTACCAGAATCTGGCGCTTTAGTTTTTAAAATATACTGGCTCCCAGTTTGTGGGAGCCAGTATACTGGCTCCCAGTTTGTGGTTTCAGATGTGAAAGATGTTTTAAAAATAGTACAGTGAATTAAATAACGCTATCAGTTACAGAGTAGTCCAAAATATTACTTGCAAAATTAATAGCTTTCACTATAGCCAATGAAATACTGTTTTATACAGTTTTAAACCAGGTTTACAGACAATTAATCCTTACTATTGACAAGCACACTCTGACATTTTCAGAAAAAGCAAAGATTAAGTCTGACAAAGAGCTGTTTCACTTACACATAGTTATTTTTCATTTTCACTGTCCACATTGTCAATTCAGGATTGCCAAGCCAAGTTGATAAGATGTCATTAGAAATGTCCAATACAAGCGGTAGTGCTGTAATAAACTAATATTGGATTTCTCAAACTTTTTATGGTGTATACCATGTTCTAATACAGAAACTATTGTCTTGGAGAAGAATTTCCTTTCCAATTTTCAATTATGGGGCCATGTCCCCCTTAATTTGTGTTCACATAATATCCCTGTGGCAAAAAACAGCAATTGCTTTATTTTTTTCAACTCAGAAAAGTAGTATTAGGAAGGTATGTAAACATATTTTAACCATCTTTCAATGCAGTTTCCTAGCTGGAAAAAGAAGAGTCAACATTACACGACTAGCTAGGTCTCATCAGATCACTAGCAATTTTGCAATATACTGAAATTTGAGGAACACCAAAGTAAGTCCCATCTTCTATCAAAATATTATAGATATGCAACATCAACAAAGCAAAGGAATTTAGCGTTGAATAAGAATGCAATCAGAAAAATTAACAATGAAGTAGACCTTATTACTGCCTTACAGTCTCTACTCTTGCTGACGTAAGATGAGTTCTCAATGCAATACATAGAATTTACCCTCACAGATACAAAAAGTCATCCAATGGAGTTGAATGTCTAAGTCATCATATCCTATTCAACAATGAACACTTACATATCTGAATATTTTGACAAAAAACTGCTTCTGTGGTTAATACCCTTCATTATGTATTTTAATTTGCTTGAAATGTTCTAGCAATATTGTTGGGCAGCAGGCTAAGCATTGTGGCAAAGAGTGTGGGAAGCTTTATAAGGGAGGATTATTTATCTTGTAATTCTGCTTCTCTGAAGGTATAATTTTGGCAGAATTCTCAATTGTGCTTCCTAGCACAAAACAGGCACCACTCTCCAAACTTTAAGACTTTGTGATCCCTAACAGCAGCAGTAGTTGGCTAGGGAGCCATCCTCTGCTCTTCCACTCCAACACTACAAGTAGAACACAAGACCCAGGAATCTAACCATTACCCTTTCTTGACCTCACAGGTACTCTATGTGTCAGAGAGCTTTCATCAATTTTTTTTTTAATGGAGATTACAATTGCATAAAGCCTCTCAAAAACTTACAGTAAGGGATGCAGAGAAACAGGTCTACCGTTCAACTAGGTCTCGATAACCTGAAAAGTCTGCCAAATGAATCTGAATGCAGTTACTGTGTGTTTAAATTATTCTCAAACCGATGATAAAGCATGTTTAATTGGTGAGAATGGAGAAACTGAAAGGGTTTAATGTGGACCTACTATATCATTGAACTTTTCCTTCACAATCATAAATCCTCCATTAAATGGTTTCAAAGAGGCCAGGATGATACGCTACTCCTGCTTAGAGACAATATGCTGATGAAGCTCTACTAAAAACCGGCAGTGAGGGCTGTCAAGTTGGGATGGAGCACGGTATCCGCATCAAGAGTAATAATTCAAAGCCAGACTCAACTTGATAGAAATCATTTTAGCAATCTGCAACAGTTGAGACCATACTTGTCTGAGCCAATAAAAGCTATTAGGATCACTGGACCTCTGTTTTTTGAATTCTGACATTTTAGCTACTGATGGAAAGGAACAGAGGAGCATCCTTCCAGAATGGATGGAAAAGTTATCACTTGTCAACAGAGTCTTTTAGCAACACAGTTAACTGTTACACCAAATGAAACCACTGACCCATCTAGTCCAATATTTTCCCTTAAATACCAGAAACAACGGCTTAGCCCTATCCTAGAAAAGTTGGTTACTGGCTTTTATTTCTGTCTCAATTTACCCCCTACTCTTCATTAAAGGGGCAATGCAGTTTTTCAAAATCTCATAATTTTATTGAGAGTCCTGTGATATTTGGTGTTTTTTCTTTAAAATTCCAGGCACTGGAGTTATCTGAATACATGAGAATCTCACTTTTCATTTTAAAACCAATCGATTTCTAACTTCATGATTGAGGAGACAATCCTAAGTAGTTAGGAAGAAAAGCAGGCAGTTACATAATAACCTGCCCAATAGGAGGCATTTCTTTCAAACCATCTCAGTCAGTGGTTAGCCCTGACACATGATAGTTGATAGAATTTTTTTTTAAAAATGTGGCTAGGTTATTTTACCATTGCCATGGGCAGAAAACAATAGCTTCTTGTTCAGGTCAATAGCAAACAGAGTTACCTATAGCAGTGGTTCTCAACCACTGTGTCAGGATACATTACTGTGTCACCACACAGTGGTGTGTCACGAAGAGCTGGGAGGATGGCAGGATTTAGCATGGGAGGGTGGGCTGGTGTGTCGTGTAGGGTCACAATATTCAAATGTGTCATGACCTGCAAAAAGTTGAGAACCACGACCTATATTATCTCTCTGATTTGTGAGGAGATTCTAAGATTGAGTCAATTTGTGACTGTGTTCTTCTTTACTGCCAGATACATGGTGACCAGAAATAATGGTGGGACTGTGCCTAATATTCCCACACCTTCAGGGCTTCTGAACATCAAGACATGAACCACTGTCATCCTGTTTGTGCATACAGAATGTGGGGGTCTGAGAGTGCATTTGAATCAACATTATTCTTTGGAGATAGATCTCTGAAAGTGCCTAAAACGTACACGACCATGATCCTCCTCTCCACAAGAATGATGTGCAACTGTTGTTCTGGGAGAGACCAACTCTCTAAATATGGGGTTCCTATATGTGGGCTCTTACCACAGTTGCTTTGGCCACAGGTTCTTGTGGGAAGGGAGAAAAACATGATTGGTGCCATCCTTAGGACAGATATACTTTCCCACAAATGTCTCCAAATAGGGCAATAGGGCAAGGTGTCTACCACAGTTCTATCAACAGTTGATGCATGACAGATAGCAAGGAAAATGCAGCCCTTCTAGACCAGGGTTTCTGGCTCAGGTATCATAGCCCTTGAAAATTTCTGGTCTTGCCCGATCACAACATTTAGCCTACTGAGACAGCTTTATAAGAATGTGTAGAGCCCTGCGCGGATACAAAAATGTGGATCCGGAATTGGACCACTCCCACCCAATGTCAGTCTTCATCCGATCCGCATGCCATGTTTTATGTGGATCCGGAACCACATCCACAACTGATCTTGGGCTCACGGTCAGCATTTTAGCATTTGATTGGCTCATTCACCACCTGGGTCCCACCCATTTTTTCCTTTTCTTATTTGCAATTTGCATGCTATGCTGTCAATCAAATTTCCCTGGCCACTAATGAAATTTCTGATTGACAGCATGGTATATGAACCACAAAGAAGAAAATGGAGAAATGGGTGGGGAAAGCATGGGGAATGAGCCAATCAAAGGCCAGCATGCTAACTGATTGACAGTGAATGGTGTCTCTCCAAGCCCCAGCCTGTTGGGACTGAGACTCTGATTGGTTGGCAGACCACCAATCAGAGCTTAATTGGGATTGGCTGAAGCACTTCCTTGTTCCCTTTTGTGCTGCTGACGAGCAGATCATAGCAGCAGCTGCAGGGATCGAGCATAAAAACAGAATCTGCAACCGCAGCCAATTTACAGCAATGGGGCTGCGAATATCCGCACCCACGGATGTGGTTACCTGTGGATCTAAAGCAGATACCCATGGATCTGCAGGGCTCTAAGAATGTGCTTGTAGTCCTGATATGAAGTCACTATCCTGCTGCTTCTCCATGCTTCTATTATTTGGTATCAGATGACTCCTCCAGTTCCTCAGAAACCAGCTAAAAATTATTCTACCTTGCCCCACACAGATGCCTGAAGAACTGATGAGGTCATATGATGGTGGGTCTGAAGTGTCAATACCACACTGGAATCTATCAATACACTGCATAGAGAACACTGACACCAGAGGTGCCAAAATAGTGCAAAAATAAGTTCAGGTTTCACCAAGGAATCCAACAACTCATAGTGCAGGATTAGAGGGAATCACTGAGAGCAGAACTGTAAAATATGAAGGAGACAAATACTGCCACTCATGTTTCCTAATACCATCTCAACCTTAAGTCTGGAAAAACAAGGGGAATAGTGGAAATCTGGGTGTAAAGCTGCCTGGAGTTGGGGGCTTCGACAGTGAGGCATGGGAGATCAGCTGGCTATCTCCCAGCATAAGAAGCAATGCTTCTTACTCAGAGGCAATACCTTATCCAGTAAGCTGGAGCTCAGTACCATCAATTTTCAAGTGCAAAGACCCCAACGTTATTAGGCTCATCATGAGGAGCAGGTCACTTCTGTGGTGCTGTCATAAATCTTTAATATCAACAGTTGAAGCCAACTAAGACATGGTTTGAGAATTTCTCTTTCGATGCATTCTCAATGCGAACCGTGGGAGACTTTCTGGAATCTGCAGGACTGCATTGGGAGGACATGACGACAATCTTGATGATGCCTGAATGCTTGGAGAAATGTATGGGGAGATGTAATGCTCTCTACCACATTACACCTAACACATAGGAACAGAGCACACTTCTCTGTTACTGTCATTTTTCTGCCTCATGGACATTGAATCCCCTCAGTGATCTTTCTTGCTCCTTAAAGATAAAGAAAGTGGGTGATATTTTGAAAAACAGAAAAAACACTCTGTACAAGTAGTCTGGATTTCAGTGAACTCTGAAACTAAGATCAATAGTCCTAAGGTAATAAGCTGAAGTTCGAAAAAACAAGGTGAAGAAGCAGCAAGACAGTAAATGTCAAAGTGAGGAAACAACAGACACTAAGGCAAAAATGCTAGGGCAAGAACAAAATGGAAATTAAAGAATTGAAGCACCTAAGAATACAAATAAACGCCCTACCTATGGAACTGAAGTTCCCAAACCAAGAGCTACTGAAAAATTTTACAGTCAAAAAGAACCAGACCTGACTGGAAGTCATGGAGGAACACAAACACAAAAAGAAAAATATATCTGGAAGCATGATCATTAGTGAGAAGGCTTCCAGCTGGAGCAGTGTCGAGATAGCAAAGTTCCTTTGCTGACTGCAGTCAAAGAACTGACTAGAAAAGAAAGGAAGGTTGCTCACTTGGTGTAGTAACTGGAGTTCTCCGAGATGTGTGTCCCCGTGGGTGCTCCACTGTTGGTGTGTGCACACGCGCCACACCACGGATCGGAGATTTACCTAGCTAGAACTTGCCAGGGTCGCGTGACCAGAGGGGACTGTCTCGCGGACAGTTTCGCGCCCTTCAACGGTCGCGCGACCCAAGCCTCCCTCAGTTCCTCTCCAACCGTGAGCAAGTATAGTTGTCCGAAGAAGAGAGGGGAGGAGGGAGGGTAGTGGAGCACCCACGGGGACACACATCTCGGAGAACTCCAGTTACTACACCAAGGTGAGCAACCTTCCTTTCTTCTCCGAGTAGTATCCCCGTGGGTGCTCCACTGTTGGTGAGTCTCCAAGCATTGTCCTTAATTGGACGGAGGGACTTCTGAGGATGTATTACGTATTGAGGAGAGTACTGATATGCCTACTGAGGCATC
The DNA here is from genome assembly GCA_007922175.1 of Pelusios castaneus. Taxonomy (NCBI): domain Eukaryota; kingdom Metazoa; phylum Chordata; order Testudines; family Pelomedusidae; genus Pelusios; species Pelusios castaneus. Next base: position 42,102,977 of record ML685769.1, on the reverse strand, counting down.
GTATTTTGCTGCTGTGTCAAGTGCGTAGTGTTTTATGAAGGTGTGGGGCGTGGACCAGATAGCCGCCCTGCATATTTCATCTATGGGTACGTTCTGAAGGAAGGCTGCATTTGTAGCCACTGCTCTGGTAGAGTGGGCTCTGATTTGTTCTGGTAGTTCTGTGCCAGATATTTGGTAACATGTTCTTATGCAATTAACAATGATTGTTGATAGTCTGCGCTTTGAAATAGGTGTGCCCTTATTTCTCTCTGCTATAGATACAAATAGTCTATTTGTGTTCCTAAAAGGTTTTGTTCTTTCCAGGTAGAAAGCGAGTGCGTGGCGGACGGCGAGGGTGTGCAGGATGGTATCTTCTCGGTTCGAGTGAGGTTTCGGACAGAATACAGGTAAGTGTATAGTTTGATTTGTGTGAAAAGGAGTGGACCTTTTCGGTAGAAACTTCGGATGTGGACGTAAGCAGACCTTATCTTTATGGAAAATTGTGTAGGGTGGATCCACCATAAGGGCCGCGATTTCACTCACTCTTCTAGCAGATGTGATCGCGATTAAAAATACTACTTTCATTGTCAGGTAATTCAAGGAAACATTAGCCAAGGCTTCGAATGGCGGTTTTGTAAGGGTTTTGAGTACTAGAGGTAGATCCCATACCGGGTTGGGAGGGCGTATCTCTGGGTATAGATTTTTTAAACCTGTTAGGAATCTCTTTATGATAGGGTTAGAAAATACTGAAGTGTCTTGTACATGATTGTGAAAAGTGGCAATGGCTGCTAAATGTACCTTTATTGAACTGAGTGCGAGTCCTTCCTGTTTCAGGTGTAATAAGTAGTCCAGTATATTCTGAAGTGGAGCAGAGAATGGCAAAGTTCGTGATCTGCTGCACCATGTGGAAAACCTGTTCCATTTATGAAGGTAACTCTTGCGTGTAGACTGCTTTCTACTATTCAAGAGAATGTGTCTAACTGGGTCCGAGCAGAGTAGTTCCTGACCCTGGAACCACATATCAGCCACGCTTTCAGATGAAGACGTTCTGGATTTGGATGTGGGATTGTGCCTTTGTCCTGTGACAGCAGGAGTGGATGCCTGGGTAAGGGGATTGGATTGGTACATAGCATTTGTGTTAATAGGGTGTACCAGGGTTGTCTGGGCCATGCCGGTGCAATAAGAATCATTTTGGTGCACTCTTGCTTCACCTTGAGCAGAGTTTTTAGGATTAACGGGAAAGGTGGGAATGCATATGCGAATGTTTGGGTCCAAGAGATGAGGAATGCATCTCCTATGGAACCCTTGCCGATGCCAGCTCTTGAGCAATAATTGTAGCATTTGCGATTGTGGTAAGTAGCAAAGAGATCTATTGATGGGTGACCCCAGTACTTGAAAATGTCATTTAGAATGGGAGGATGAATCTCCCATTCGTGATTGTAGCTGAAAAGTCTGCTGAGAGTGTCTGCGGTTGTGTTTAATACTCCTGGTAGGTATGCCGCTGATATGAGTATGTCGTTCCTGATGCACCAATGCCAAAGTTTTATGGCCTCTGTGCACAGGGAGTTTGATCTGGCACCTCCCTGCCTGTTCACGTAGAACATGCAAGCCGTGTTGTCTGTCATTACCTTTATGTGTTTGTGTTTTAGGTGGTCTATGAAGTGAGCACATGCATTGCGGACTGCACGCAGCTCTAGCAAGTTTATGTGTAGGGAAGACTCTATTTTGTTCCATCGTCCCTGTGTGGTCAGATTTAGAGTTGGGATGTGAGCTCCCCAACCCGCAAGGGAGGCATCCATACACATAAGGATCGTCAGGGGTTGTTGTGTGAATGGTATGCCAGTGTTGAGATTGTGTGGCGTTATCCACCACTGTAATGATTGCTTGATCTGGAGGGGTAGTGTTATTTGTCGGTTGGGATTGTCTCTGTGTGGTTTGTATATTCTGTGGATATAGAGCTGCAATAGTCTCATATGTAGGCGTGCATTCTGCACAACGGATGTTGTTGACGCCATGTGACCTAGGAGTTGTATGCAGGTCAAGATTGTTGTTACTGGAGAGGCTTGTATAGTTCTGACTAGGCTCTCGATGTTTTGAGCTCTTTGTTGGGGTAAGAAGGCCTTCCCCAGTGTAGAGTCTATGTGAGCTCCAATAAAGTCTATTGTTTGGGTAGGTGTGAAAGTAGATTTCTTTTCGTTTATCTGGAGAACGAGGTCCTTGAATAGCTGCCTTGTGATGTGGACTGCCCGTGCCGTCTGTTCTTGGGATGGTGATTTTATCAGGCAGTCGTCGAGGTATGGAAAGATTGATATTCCTTGTGTGCGAAGGTGGGCAGTAACCACTGCCAGAATTTTCGAAAAGACTCTGGGAGCTGTTGAGAGTCCGAACGGAAGAACTGCATACTGGAAGTGATCGGAGGCTATGATAAATCTTAGGTATTTTCGATGAGCAGGGTGTATCGTGACATGAAAATATGCGTCCTGGAGATTGAGGGCTGCGAACCAGTCGTTTACGTCTAGTGATGGAATTATAGTGGCTAGGGTTACCATTTTGAATTTTTGCTGCCTGACGAATTTGTTGAGGTTTCTTAGGTCTAAGATTGGTCTCCACCCCCCCGTTTTCTTTTCCGTTAGGAAGTAAGGTGAGTATATCCCTTTCCCTTTGTATTCTAATGGGACCCTCTCTATGGCTCCAACGTGGAGTAAGTGCATTGCCTCCTGTTGGAGAGTTGGTTCGTGAGAGGTGTCCCTGAAGAGGGACGGGGAGGGGAAAAGGGATGTGGGTTTTGTGATAAATGGGATGGTGTATCCTGATTTGATAATCTGAAGGACCCATTTGTCTGTTGTTATGTTGGTCCAGTGAATATAGAAATTTCGAAGGCAAAATTGGTAACCCTGTGTTGCACTTTGAAGTAGATGGTGTGTACTGGTTAGATGCGAGCCCTCGGCCTGGTCGTCAAAACTGGGGCTTGTTTTGTGTGTTATGTGGTGCTGGAGGTTGGTTTGGTGGCTGCCTCCTATGCTGAGGGCGTTGTCGGCTCCTGTAGTTATAGGAGTCTTGTCTCCTATATTGCTGTCTATATTGGTAATTAGTCTGATAGTATGATGGGTAGCGTGGGTTGTAGGGCTGGAACCTTTGTGACCTTCTTCTTGGTGGTTGTGGATATATACCAAAGGTCCTGAGTGTGGCACGTGAATCTTTGGAGGTGTGCATCATGTCAGCAGTGTTTCCTGCAAAGAGTTTCTTTTTATCGAATGGTAAGTCTTCTATTGTTGCTTGCAGAGGCTTCGGAAGATCTGCAGAATGAAGCCATGATTCCCTGCGCATGACGATGCCCGTTGCCATTATTCTGGCCGATGTATCCGCAACGTCAAGAGCTGCCTGGAGAGCAGTCCTAGAGATCAGCTGACCTTCTTTTATGATTGCATGGAATTGCGGTTGTTTGTCTTTTGGTATGAAGTCAATAAAGTCCGCCAACTTTAAATAATTGCATGGTCATAATTTGCTAGTAAGGCTGTATAATTAGAAATTCTCATTAGTAAAGACGATGATGTATATGTCTTCTTTCCCAGGAAATCTAACCTCCTGTCGTCCTTATCATGGGGCGCTGATTTATTAAAAGGCTGCTTGCCCCTATGGTTAGCCGCTTCCACCACTAGGGAATTGGGTGGGGCGTGTGTAAATAGGAATTCTGATGATTTGCTGTGGATGTAGTACTTCTTGTCAACCCTTCTGGAGGTTGGGGGAATTGAGGCAGGTGTTTGCCAGATGTTGTTCGCTGGCTCCATTATCCCATCATCCATAGGAAGTGCCATACGTGGTGATGGTGTTGACTGAAGAATTCTGAAGAGTCTGTGGTGTGAGTCAGATGTTTCTTGGGTGTATATCTCTTGAGATTCAGCCACTCTTCTAAAAAGGTCCTGGAACTGTTTAAGTTCATTATGTGAAGTCGATGGTGACGGAGGTAAGTTATCGTCTGGTAGCAAGGAGCAGCTCCCTTTGGGGGAGGCTGTCCCTGTTTGTTGCAATTCTCTTGGGTCTTGCGGTGAGTCACCTCCTTGGGAGTGTTCGTATTGAGGTGAGAGAATGGGTGAATGTGACCGGGGACTCAATCCTGAGTATCTGGACCATGATTCCCAATGTGGAGGGTAATCGTAAGGCGGTCCGTACCATGGTGGAGGGTACCATGGGTAATGATGTCTCCGATGGCCACGGTCCTGTGTACACTGGATGTGGTGTTGGGTCATATGAGGTGGAAAAGGAAGATGGTAAAGGTCCTCTGAATGATCCCGAGTGCGGTAAACAGGCAGTGAGGCTTCTGGGTTAGGGGAAGCCATAGAGCTATCCCTTTGAAGCCGTGGAGAAGGAGAGATGTCAGATTCAAGGTGTTTTCTTTTCTCCCTCTGCTTCCTCGGTGCCGAGGAGGGTGGTTCTGGCACTGTGATGGTGCCTATATCCTGGGTAGCGCAGGATGAAGAACGCTGTGCCGACGTGTTAGATTGGCTCGGGGCCGCTGTCAAAATCAGCTGTGAAGCGGCCGCTTCCTGTGCTGCCGGTGCCGAGCTAGAGGCCGTTGCCGGCATCGGTGCCGTTGCTGAGTCCAGGTGTCTCGGCACCGGGGATCTGTCATGCTGTGTCGGTGCCGAGCTGTCCCTTTGAGGGGGGTCAGAATCTTGTGGACAGGACTGTTTTTCCGTCCTTTTTGGTGGCGTGTTGGAGGGACCTTTAGCCTCCGCTTCACGCAGTCGTCTCGGCAAAAGGGAAGGTGCCTGAGGCTTCCCTTTCTTTTGCAGCCCCGGATGTGGTGTCAAATTTCTTTTGATCAGCTTAGCAGCTGACGAGGCTTGTTGCTGCCCAGGGTCGGAGGCAGGTCTTAAAGACTTTTCCATGAGCAGGAGCTTTAGACGCAGGTCACGGTCTCATCTTGCTCTCATGCTCAGGTTTTGGCAGTGTGAACATTTGCCGCTGTTGTGCTGTTCTCCAAGGCATTTAATACATGTCGGGTGTCCGTCTGAGGCAGGCATTGCCTCCCGACATGATTTGCAGCGTTTGAATCCCGGAGAGCCCGGCATTTTGCCGGCTCTCGGGATAATCCTTGTCCGTTTGACTTCTTCTTCTTTTTTTTTTTTTTTTTTTAAAGTCGGCGAGTATTCGTTTGAAATAAAAACAAAGAAAAGAAGTAGAAAGAAAGAAAGGAGGGGGGGAGAAGGCGAGTGGGTTTGTGAGGAGAGTTCCCTAACTCCGTCCGTGGTTGCGAGCGGTAAAAGAGGAACTGAGGGAGGCTTGGGTCGCGCGACCGTTGAAGGGCGCGAAACTGTCCGCGAGACAGTCCCCTCCGGTCGCGCGACCCTGGCGAGTTCTAGCTAGGTAAATCTCCGATCCGTGGTGTGGCGCGCGTGCACACACCAACAGTGGAGCACCCACGGGGACACTACTCGGAGGAGAGCTGCAGATTCCGGGGCAACTTGTGACCACCAGTGGAGTGGGGAAGGTAGGGTGGCTTGCACCCCTACAAACTCTTTCTGCCTTTAGGAACCACAAAAAAAAAAAAAAAAAAAAAATAGAAACTGGGGAGGTCAGCCTGTGCTATGATAGGGAGCATAAAATTTAGGAATGAAAAATCTGCCCATCTGGTATCTTTAATGAAACACAATTACTGTCAAAGTTGCTGGACTAACATAATAGTGGAAGAGCAAGCTATGTAGCAATGTTCTTTCTGTATCCATAAAATTACTGTTTCCTTCCAATTCCAGACTCTTTATTGCAGACTGTTAGAACCCAAGTTGAACTGGTAATTGGAGAAGTCATCTGTTCACTCAGTCTGAAGAGTGAATTTCCTATTGAAACATTCTCCCAAATATTAGGCTTTTCTTCTTTTTTTAAAAAATCCCTCCTATATATTTTCAAATTTTATATGGATTTTGGGAAAAAATCCATTAAAATTATGCCAGATTTTCACCTGTCTGTTACTGTAAATATATAGATTTAAATTCATTTACAGTAAAAAGCTACTATAGGGAGAATGTGTGTAGAATGTATGTGTGGAAGAGGTAAACCATGACTCAAGATTGTGTATGACTTGATTAAATATGATCAGTAGTTTCAATTTCACATTTTTTGTTTGTTATCTTTCTACATAACAGAATTACTTTAATTTTTTTCTAGAATTCTTTAAATGAGTCAATGCTAAACAAGCACACACAATTTGTGTATATATATTTAACTGAAATACCAACACAGAACTCTGAAAGTAAGACCTGAGGGGCTAAATGTTCTGCTAGCCAATAGATAGTACTTTGGTTTCACATTATTAGATCTGGACTTTCCTTAGTAACAACATATCTTATGTAAAATGTTCACAGCTATTAGTAAAGATTAGGAGAGATTCAGGACACAAAATACTTGATAATGAATTTGAAAGACTGAGCTCAAGATCAGAGTTGTGTGAAATTCTGTATTTACACTCCTGAAAACAATCGCATCTCTCACATCTTGGTGAAAAATCTTCAAGAGACATGAATTTCATTAATCTAGACCAGATGATTAAAATATATCAGCAACTTCCCTGAGGATGATATATATCTCATATCCTATAGGTGTTGCTCCTTAGCTCATTTTATATACTCAACTCAGTTTTGACCTAGTGAGATACAACATCTCAATCTGGCAGTAATCTGACCAAGTCAGTGTTACTGAAACAATATACAGAGAGATAGTGCACTAGTCTACTATTCTTTCCAAGACAGATCACATTTCTTGAGCTTTTCATATGTTGGAGGTATCCTACTGAGTAGAAAAACTTGTTCTGGGGGAAAGAATGAGAAACATAACATTTTTTTCAAATATGATATGGCAGGGAACTGATTAGAAGTATTTTGGAGAAGAAATAATTCCTCACAGCTCTTCAAGACAGGTTGAGGTAAAGTGTTGTGGGTCCTGAGTGTGTCACCAGTCACTGAGAAAAATTCAAATGAAAACAATATATGAGCTTGGATTTATACAGAATATTCAATCACATACTGTATAATTTTATCAAGAAAAAATTTAATTATGAAAAATACACTTCAGTATGGAAGTATACATTTAAATGTCTATTGATGAATTCTGAAAAATATTTTGAAAAAATAAATTCAATATAGGACTGCCTTGGTCGAAGTCCTCACATTACAATACATATGCTCCAATTAAATTATATGACAAAGTAAAAAGCTTATGTATAATTGAGCGTATAAACTGTATTTTCTTTACCAATGAGCAAAACACTTAAAAGTTAAATTTTCAACTGCTTAGTCTAAGTGTTTCACTATACATAATAACAACTTTAATTGTGAACATGAAAATAGCAAATGCAACAAATACACTCTTGGGGAAAAAATCTGCATCTCTCTGTATAGCATAGTTATTGAGTATTTCTTATCCTCAGCAGGTAGCACCAAATACATTTTGGTTGAACACCTAGTAATACAGTGCAAAGACATATTTTATTATTTCTTAAGAAGTCAGGACTACAGTTACCTAAGAGCTTTCAATGTGGTGCCATGTGTCTATTTACAGGCATGAAGCCAGGCCACTGTTCTTCCCATCATCATTGGACAACTGAGGATTTCCCCAGTCTGTGTGCAGGCACCATTCAACAGGCAGTAGGACAGTACTAAGGGGTTTGGCTTAAGGAAAATAGCTCTGTGATTGCTCTGACTTTAGTGCAGGGTCATGTAAGTCCCGCTCTGGTAACAGGATCAAGGTAGGTATCACTCCCCACTTCAGGAACTCAAGTGTGGCATAACAGTGATTTGTCTATCCATGATTTCTTACTAATCTAGTCTAAAATACAAGGGAAGAGAATGACAGAGCTACTGAGTAATTGTAATTATTATTACTTTACATTATATGCAGGTGTCTAGAGTCCCCAGAATTAGGACTCCCCAGTCCTAGGTACTGTAACCATCAAGTAATGCTTCCAGTAGCATGCCAAAAAATTCAAGTCCATCATCTCAACTGTACTATACAGGATTACTATACTGAGATGGCTCTCTGTGCAGAACATAGATGACTAACTTAATTGGTGGTTTGGATATAAACACATTTTTAAAAGTCTATAGGGCACTGGTCTAGGATTTGAGTGGTGCTGAAATAAAGCTGCACAGTACTGTTTTATTTCTCATAGTTTTTCTTAGGGCTGGCTGAAGGCAAGAAGGCTGTGAAGAAACAGAGGGCCCAATATGTTGATCCATGTTTGGTGGGACTACTGTTCTCTATTAAGTTGTGGCCACAATTGGGCTCACAGGCCATCAGAAGCCCTCTGAAGAAAGGTGCAGTTACTCACCTCATGCAGTTGCTAGAGTTCTTTGAGAGGCATGTCTCCAGGAGGGTTGTCCAATTCAGATGCACATGCATCCATATGCCTTTGATTAGCAATTTTCAGTAGCAATGACTGTTTGGCCCATGCATAGGCTCCAGACATCCTCCTGCCCCATACTGAGGATATATAGAGCTGTGCTGGCAAATTGCCCTCATTTCCTTTTCTACTGCCAAGCCCCACGAGATGAAACTCTTGCAACAGAGACGAAGGAGAGCAAGTAGTGGAGTGCCCATAGGGAACTCAAGGAACTCCAGTTACTGCATAAGGTGAGCATACTCTCCTTCTTCAAGTAGTGTCCCTATGCGTGATCCATTTCAGACAACTCCTAAGCAGTATGCCCAAAAGGATTAGGAAGCTTCAGAGCTGGATCTAAAACTGATGACAGATCTGCACTACCAACAGCAGTTTCTGATCTGACAGAGAATATAAAAGAATGTTTGGGAAAAGTATGAATGAAGACCAAGTTGCAGTTCTACAAATTTCCACAACTGGAACATTTCTCAATTGCACCAAAGAAGTAGATTGATCTTGTAGAATGAGCGAATACTCTGGAAGAAAACTGAATGTTAGCAGCCTCATAGCAAGACATAAAAACACCCCGAAATCCACCTTGAAACTCTGTGGGTAGAAACTGTGAATCCTTGGATATGTTGTCAAATGAAACAACAGTTTGAGCAACTTCCTAGATGGCTTGGTTCTGTTCAGATAAAAGGCTAATGCCCTTCTTAAACAATGTATAGAGGACAGCTTCCTCCATGGATGGGTGTGGTTTAGGAGGGAAAAAAGCAGGCAAATGAATAACTTCGTTAATATGGACATTAAAAGATATTTAGGTAGGAATTCAGGATATTGTTGAAGGAATTCTTTTTTTTCCCTTGAAGAATACTGCAAAGGGCATATTTACCAATAAGGCACCCATTCCTCCAGCTCTGTAAGACAGAAAGTTATGAACACCAAGAAGGATGTCTTCATAGACAAATAAAGCGGTGAACACTTAGCCATTGGTTCAAATGGACATTGAAGAAAACAATTAAGAACCGAGTTCAAATCATATGTGGGAGTAGACTCTCTAACTTGCTGGAAAAAATTAATCAGTCTCTTGATGACACCATGGTGTGGTGAGGAAACACAGAATTTCTTTAACTACTAATCTCTCAAATAAACTTCATGGAATTTATAAAAAGACCTGACTCTTTTTTTTTTTTTTTTTTTTTTTAAAGCTCCGACAGGTAATCAAGGATAGTGGAGAAGGAAGGAAGAAAGAGAAGACAAAAACTGTTATTGGACACACCAGTGGTGAATTCTCTTCTCATTTTTCAAGGTGAATGGACCTCTGTTTAAGAGTCTGTTGTATCTCTGTCAAAACAGGAAGTCTCTATTACTGAGAACCACTGAGAAGTCAAACTCTGGGTTCAAAAGTCTAACTGGTGACTATATGCAGTGAATGGATGGAGAAGCAGCAAATCAGGTAAAGAATACCAGACATGGTCAACCAAGTCAGTACAATAATGACGACGACTTTGACTTTGTATTGCTTGATCTTGCTCACTACTTTCGGGCACCTTGCTCCACACACTCATCCCCAATGACTTATATAGAGTACTTAGGCTGTGTTGTCTATCATGACTTTAATGGATTAACCTCTCATTATGAAAATAGGCATTCTTGACTGCCCTTAATTCCAGAAAGCTGATGTACAGAAGACACTTTTGGGCAGATGATTTGCCCAGAATCCGTCCCCTTTCGGTGATAATGATGGTGGGGCAAGGTTGGGTAACAGGAACTCCAGTATAAACTTTGGGGAGTCCTTCCACAAACTGAATGAGTTTGGCACCTGATGATCAAAAGACAGGAGATTGACCAGAGAGCAATTGCCCTGAAGATAAACTGTTCTGAGCCATCTATGGAGACGGCAAAGAAGTAACCTGACATGTTACATTATAAAAGTACAAGCTATCATGTATCACAGTAGTTGGAGGTCATTTCTAGCCAACATAGAGGGGCTTATTTGAACCTTGGAAATGTGGTTTATTAGGATTGTAAAGCTGTCCACAGGGAGGTAAGCTTTGACTGCTACAGCATCTGGAGAAGCCCTATAAAGTTTTATCAGTTGTACTGATATCAATATGGCTTCATTGCAAAGGACGACTTCTGTGGCTCTTGGATGAATGAGAAGTCTTCAACGAGCTGCCAGAACCACAGGAGGCTAGAGCCTTACCCCATCTGGGACCAGATTCTCTGGAATGGTGAATTTTGACAGTGATCGTGTCTTCTTTGACAGAGGCTCTGTGTGAGAAAATTTAAAGTCTTCTTCTTGGGTGCCTTAATGGTACCCTTGGTACTCTTATTCCACAAAACTTGACGAGTGGGGCAGTGAGATTGATGGGATGCTGTGTTCACTCAGAGGCTGATGTAGAGAGGAACTATCCAGAATTGGATACAAGGCTGGTTGCAGGGATTGCTCCATCGTAACAAGTCTAAATTTAAATTCCATGTTTTTTCAAGATTTGCTTTTAAAAGACAAGCATATCTCATCCTTTGATGATACATGGGTGTCTCCCAGGTAGTGTAGGCACCAGGAATGCTCATCACTAACTAGAATTGATTCCTGACAGGTGAGGCAGCATTTGAATCCCTGTATAACTCTGCAAAGAGGATACCTGAATATAGCTGCTGAAGGGAGGTCCCGAGGGAGACATAAAAGGGTGCTAAAGGAAGAAAATTCCTTAAGATAATAACAAACTATAAAATTAGTAACAACAATAAGAAACAAGTAAACTAAATTAACAGAAAAGACTAAGCTATCAACTCCATTTAAAGCAGGCATGCTAGGTACTCCATCTCAGGCTACAGAGTAGTTGAGAAATAACTTGGAGAGTTTTGCCAAGTAACACTAGTAAACACCAGGGAGGCAGACGAACAGTTTAAGCTAAAGGAGAATTTGGCAACAACAACCAAGGGGTATAAATTAGCCTTAACTAAATTTAGTTTGAAAATTAAAAGACTGTACACAAATCACAAAGCACAAATTACTTTCACTCTAATTTTAAGGGGATTCTAAAGTGTCTTAATTATTAATAAACACAGGGCTATCTCTTAGCCAACCTTGCTGTTTAATGGTCAGTGCATTACCTTTTGCAAGATCGGAGTCCTATAGGCCAGCAGGAACTGAAAGAACTACTGAAGCAGCACAGTTAGATTTTTTTTGAGACAGAAGCATCTCTTAGGTCTGAAAAAATGGATATAGGCAAGTGAAGAGTAGGGTTGAGGAACATAGGACTGAAAGCTGTTCCAGAACCATACTCCTCTCTCTAATGGTTAGAAGCCTCTAATTTTCAGCCTACCTATATTCATGGCCAATTTATATCCATTTGTTCTTATGCCAATGTTGTCCTTCAGCTAAAATAGCTCTTCTCCCTCTCTTGTTTTTATTGCTAATGTATTTATACAGAGCACTCATATCCCCTCTCACTCTTCAGTTACATGCTAAGCAAGTTCAGTCTTATCTCGTAAGATAGACCTCTTCATTCCCTGATCATTCTCATAACCCTTCTCTAAACCTATTAAAGTTTGAATTCATTTCTCTTGAACATATGTGACCTAAACTGTACACAGTACTGGAGAGGGTCCAAATGCCATAGGAATAAAGTGAGGGAAAGGTCAGGAGATGGAGATTTTTGGCAGCTAGGGAATAAGGGTTTGGAAACATGGAAAGACTTCAATGGCTTGCAGAAATGATTATTCTGGTTTGAAAGAGAACTGCAATGGACGGTTCCTGTCTTAGATTATGACTGCTCAGAGCAGTCACGCTGATTGTACTGCTGCTTGCTCTTCTTGCAACCCCACCTCTTAACCTCTACTGCTACTATTATTCAGTTTTCTTTCTTCTCTTGCAGAGGGGTCTGATTCTATAAGGGGCTGAGCAAGGCCTCTTCAAGACCTATGATTTCAATGGGTTCTGCTTGGGGCTCTATACCTCTGAAAATCAGGCCATTCTATTTAAAAAAACTAAACAGAAATTTAGATGGCTTTATACTTGTACTTAGTTTGAAAAACTTCATCTAATGATTTTGTGTATTTCCATACAAAAACTGGATTGAGATGGAGTTACTTTTGAGAGAATATAGCAATATTTTAATAAAATGAACATACTGCTATGTCGTAATTATTCCAAAGCTAGAGTTATTCCAAAGTAAAACTAAAATATATATAAATATATTAACTCTGCTCTGTAGCAATATTATACAATAATTATGATATTCTGATAAATGCATTTTACTGTTTGCAGGTCAAGGTAAGAGAGAAAGGATTCTTAAAGACACATTAGATTTTTTCCCCCTATTACTTTATTCTAATCATGTCACTATTTCCCCACAGCAGCTTCTTTAAGACAGGGGAAGAGAGTGGATAGGTTTTCATATATCATCGAACTGAAGAAAGCTCCTTTGTTCTATAACTTTTGGGACCCACCAATGGAATAAAGAAAACTAAGCTTATAAAATTAGTTCAAACAGGCCCCATTAGGGAGAGCGAAGGAAGAAGTGAGCAGAATCTGGCTAATTTTCAGATCTGTTGTTTAGTAGAATATAATCATATCATTTCTGGCTTTTCTAAAATCTCCAGCAAAATTTCCTTAACTGCCTGAACTTTACAGACAAAACAGAATTTTTCAAGCAAGAATGCCTGTTAAAAAAAAAATGTCATAAGCACACATTTAGCAGTTGTATTTAAGACTTTGTTGGATGCCTTGAGATCTACTGAAGTCCCTTCATGATCTCTTAAAAATTATATCTTTTCTCTCAATATAATAGGCCACATGGAACGAGTCTGATAAATCTGCTGCTCACTATTACAGTAATTCCCAGAGGCTCTAATCAAATTGGTCACATGTAAAGTTTGGGATAGATCCAGTCCAATTTCTCAAACATAAGATTATCCTTCCTTTTAAGAGTAGATGTACCTACCAAGCTAAACATTTGGATTCTTTTCCCCCTTGATCAAGAACACTATGAAGATACTAGAAGTTCCAAAGAATAGCATAGAATGATGGGAAAAAAATCATACCCTTTTCTTGGGAACCCAATAGAGGATGATAGATTTCCTTAATGTTGATGGGACAAAGACAGGATAATTCTATACCTCTTAAACTTATCTCAGAAGTCCTCTGCTCCTTTAGCCATTCTACTTCCTGTTCACTTCCAAAATATCACGCAACTCAACAGAACCTCAACTACAGCAATATCCATAAAAACAGCTGCTATCTGACAGTGTGGATTGATTTAAATCATGGCGATCACAAGAGAAAATCATTGACTTAAATCAAGTTTCCCATTGATACTTCTTTACATATGTCTTAAACAATGGTGCCAATCTGATCCCTAAAATATGTTAATTTACAACTCCATACAGCGTTTTACAACATCTAGGGGGGTATATTTTGTGTAATTTTTAGATCACTTGATTTTTATTAGTTTAAGAAATAGTACATAATACTCATTGCCTGTGTCAAGCTGCAAATGCAACAGCAGCCTTACCTTAGGAATGGCAAGAACTAAATCACACACAAACACAATAGCATTTATATTTTATTGAACTAAATCTTAAATATTACATAAAAGTTTCATATTTGCAACAGCATCAGTCACCTGAGTTGCCAGCTGTCAAACTTTTTTCTTTTAATTTTTGAATTTTATTAACTCTAACAAACAAGTCATCATCACAACACTAAACATACTGTGAGACACCAGGGTCAGAGGGAAGCAGGGGAGTTGTAGAAGGCAGATATATAAGCCACAGAATGATCCGGGCTTTGTTCCCTGCAAACTGAGCAGGGTTTGGTTCAGGTTAATTAGAGGCATCTGAGACCAGTCAGGGGCCAGCTGATAAAAAAGCCTTGGACCAGCAAGAGGGGTGTGGAGAGTAAGGAGTGGTGGAGAAGCAGAGGAGTGTTGGAGGAAGGCGGAGGAAATAGCATCTAGCTACGAGAGAGGTCAAAGAGCACCAAGAGGGGGAAATAGTCTAGGGGAAGGAAATGTTGCTGTTTGCAGTGCCAGCAGCGAGCAGTTGCCTTTCCTAGGGCCCTTAGGCTGGGGCTCAGAGTAGAGGGTGGGCCCGAGCCCCTTCCCCCTTCAACCTCTCTGTGCTGGTGGAGGGGCACCGACCACCCAGAAACAGGGGCAGACAGGGCTTTCCTGGGCCCCATAACAGGATAAAGCACAGGACCCACAGGGGCAGAGTGGACTATTTGCCACAATACACTGTCCTTAAAACTTCTACAACTAGCTCTCATCTTCCCCAATTCCATGTCATTTTTATTCATAGATTGAAACAGAAATATGAGTTTTCCTGTTTTTTCAATTCCCAGTCAATTTCTTAGCTTTCAGTGAATAATACCGAAAAATGAAAATATTCTCTGGATCTGCAGAGGAAGTGATTGTTGTGAAAAGTAGGCTTAGCAACTGAAGGAACCCGGTTTCAAGTTGTCTGTCTAATGATTTTCACCAATTCAGGGAACTGACTTTATTCAAAACATTATCAGTAAACATGTACTGTTTAAATAGCTCTGCTCCAACCCTGAAATTTATTATGACTGGCACACCTGAGAAGTGATTTTGAGATACCCATGCCGTGGTAGCAGCATTATCTTCAGAAGTTAGGCATCTACCTTTGTATCTGTGTTGAGAATGTTCACAAGAAAAATGATATGGAGTTAGTGCTTGATTCATTTGCTTCTTTATTGTCTGTAGTTTAACTTTCTGGTGAGGTTCCCCCCCATGTTCCCCAATGTCTCTTGAAGTGCCTTCCAAAAAAATTTGATAGTATCAGCAATGCAGCAACAATTTCTCTGAAGTTTGATTAAGGCTATGAATATAGGCTTAGGTATACTGAGCATAACTTCTACATTCCTCTTTAATCCAAGGTCAGATACTTTGGATGAGGTACTGCTATCTATTTTATTATGGTTGTCTTAAAGTTTTATGAGAATAGGCCAGTTCTTAATAAATTGTTCAAAACAATCAACCACAGAATTCCACTGAATAGGTAGAGAGAGAATAAGGTTGGATCCTTCTGCTCTCTTCAGTGACAATGAAGCAAAATGGATGTTATGGAAGTATTTTGCAACTTCAACAAATTTTTCTTCTATTCCTGGAGAAGACTTACTTAAGTCTTTGGCTAAAAGATGCATTAAATGGGTGCTGCAGCCATATGTTAGTATGGAGCATACTTCCATTTCTTTTTCTAAGTATCTTCGCATCTTTGCCATGTTTGCAACATTCTCTGTGACAAAACTCCATATGTGATAGTTGAATTTTTCTTCACAGTTTATTACAGCTTTCACTGCCAGTTCTTTTAAATATTCTGTTGCATGGGCATTTCCCGATGTATCTATTGTTTCTGAAAGGTATGCAACCCCATCTTCTGTTGCCATACAGGCAAATGTTACTGGATCATTGACTATATTGCTCCACCGATCACAATTTAAACTGGCAAATTTCTCCTCGGTATTTCTTGCACACTGTTCAAGTTCCTTCTCATGTACTGTATGCAGCAATCTTCCACCAATGTCTGCTCTTTCAAGTGAAGTGTAGCCTGGTTGTAAGAACTCAGCCACCTTAATGAAGTGTTTATTGTTATCAATATGAAAAGGTGCATTTGTGGCATAAATGAACCAAGCAATCTTTTCATCTATGGTGTTTTGTTGGTATTTGCTGTTCCATCCATGGTAGTGGTTTTGCTGGATGATTGAAATCTTTTGCTTGCTACAGACACTTACTGTCTGAAATACATTTAGTTGCAGCACTGCTGCCAAAAGTACCAATGGATGACTGAAGTTATTGCAGAAAGACAATCAAAGTCTCTTATGCTTAAATATGATTCTGAAACAAAATTCAAAAGTGATTTTGAATAGTCGTTCTACTCAGTTCTTCTTACTCTATTATTCAGTTAATCATTTACATTTTTTTCAGCAAGGATGCAGATCCGATTCCAAATGACCAAAAAGCTAAGACTGACTGCATTATAGCATAGTTAATATTGGAATAAGCCCCATTGAACTCACTGGCACTTGTGTTTTTTGAGAAAACAAGCAAAGGATGGGGTTCCCTGGGGAAAACTGAATTATGCTAAAGTACAGTAGACTTGTAGAATCATCATTGTGGTCTGTGTCCATGATGTTCCAAAACAAGGGACATGTATAATGTAAAAAAAAAAAAAAAAAGAGAGAGAGAGAGAGAGAGAGAGATAGAATGACACCCTGTGGCAACTCACCTCTCTAGATTTCTCTTACTGCAGCTTTCTGCACCGTATACATGGAGGATAGATTCTAATTCTAGTTAATTAACTAAACAAGCCATAAGGATTAGTTAAGCTAAACTTTCTTTTTCTAGCAATATCCAACATGGCAAACAACTTGGGAAATTACTTATTAAATCACACTTATACAAAAACAGAGTCTTGAAGAATGATGTGTTGCGAAGTGAATTTTTTAAGTTACTAACCAGTTGATCCACATTGTCCTTCAGACACATCCACATCTTCATCCACACCCTTTTCTTCAAATAAGCAGTTTTCATTATGTTTTATTCTTGCAACTAGGCTCTGCATCTCCTTCTTGCACTTCTTACACTTGACACATTTTCCTTTTTTACCCAGGAAAAAAATTTCTCCAAAATATTCCCAGATAGGGTCTCTCTTAGGCCCAGAAGCCATGACAATTTTTCTGTGGCAAAAATGTGGGGGAATATAGGAAGCTATGTGTGTACTGAATAACGTCTTCCCTGTCCACTCCATTGTTCCTTTCTACTCTACCTCCGTCCTTTCCTATATATTGTGTCTCTGTTTTCAAGACAGTGTCTTAACTAACTTCTCTGTCTTGTTTGGCCCACTTCCACCACCACATAAGCAAAGAACAACAACAATCCTATCTAGCCTGTGTCTTTCTTTACATATGTGACTTGAGTCTGTTGAGAAACAGAAACTGAAAGCCCAGAACTTTGAAGAAGCAAGAGCTGGTAGTTAGGCGGGAGAGACTAAAGCCATTAATTCATTTTTCTAAGACTGTAAAGTGTAGGTTTAGCATGTTTAAGATGAGATTTAATTATAATTGTTATTTTTAAGGGAAAGAGAAATTTAGTATTTTATTGATGATTTTAAAAATAATTTTAAAAATCCAATTTAAATAAAAAAAATCCGATTTTTTAAAAAATCATTGCTTTTTATCCACCCCACTATCTGACAAGACTTTCTGTAACTGTTGTTTTGTGTTGCTCATGCCCATTCCAAGTAGATCTGTGCACACCACATGCACAATTGCCAGAAGGTTTTTCCACAATGGTATCCATAAGATCTGCACTAGAGCCCCCTGGATTCACACTCTCATGGTGCCCTATATAGGGCCCTGTCAACGCCCCACCTCAGCAGCTCCTTCTTGCCAGCTGGCTCCAACAGAGGGGTAGGTGGACAGGCTTTGGAATGGACATGAGCAACACATTTAGAAGAACAAGAGGTACATGAGGTCAGCAACAGTCTTTTCTTCTTGGAGTGCTTTCTTATATTGATTCCAAGTAGGTGACTCCCAAGCAGTTCTATAGGAGGATCAGAGCTCAATGACACACAGATTGCAGTACTGCTCTGTCAAAGGCAACATCAGCTCTGGCTTCCAGAGGAATAGTATAGTGAATCATGACGATGTGAATAGGCTATCACGTTGTGGTTCTACAAATATGTCGGATTAGGATCTGAGCAAGAAACACTACCGAGGATGCCTGTGCCCTTGTGGAATGAGCTGTCAGTGCTGGGGCCAGTATTTTCACCAAGTCATAACATGTCTTGATGCACAACGTAATTTTTTGCAACCAAGCTAAGTGGCCTTTCATTCTGTCTGCTATTTCTAGGAAGAGCTGCATCATTTTCCTAAAGAATTTAGTCTTTTTGATATAAAAGACCAAAACCCATCTAATGCCTAGTGTACGTAGCTTCTGCTCTCGGCTGTTCGTATGTGGCTTTGGATAAATTGGAAGGAGCATGTCCTGGCTTCAGTGGAATTGTACCAATATCTTTGGAGGGAAAGCCAAGTAAGGGTGCAGCTGACCCTTATCTTTGAAAAAAATCAAACAAGGAAGCTCAGACATGAAGGCCTTGAGTTCTGAAAGTCTCCTGTTCAAACTTATGGTCACTAGAAAGGCTACCTCCAATGATAGATAGAGGAGTAAGCATGTCGATAGAGGTTCAAATGGCGGACCGGGACCCATCAGCCATTACAGTACCAGGTTAAGATTTGGAGAATCAATTGATTTATTTGAGGATATAGCCTGTCTGAGACCCTTACAAAATGCCTCACCATAGAGTTGCAAAGATTGAGCGGCATGCTACCCAAAGGCAAAACACCAAAATTGGTCCTTAATTGATGGTACTGACAGACCCTGCTGTTTGTTTGAGATGTAACAAGTAGTCCAAAATGAGAGATGCAGATGATAGCATGGTTGAAGTACCCGTCTGTGATGACCAAATGGAGACCCTCTTTCACTTAGCAAGGTAAATGACCCTGGTGGAAGATTTTCTGCTGCCAAGGAGGATCTCTCTAACCGTTTCTGAATATTCCAACTCTGGGGGATTAAGCAATGAAGCTTCCAGCTGGAGAGACTCTATACTGGGGTGGCAATGGTGACTGTGATCCTGAGTGATAAAGTCTGGCACTAGTGGCAGGCTGATAGGAGTTTCCACTGAGAGGCTGAGGAACGTAATGTACCAGCATTGGCACGGCCATGCTGGGGCAATCAGAATTACAGAAGGCCTTTCCTTCCTGATCTAGAGCTGGACTTTATGAACTAGCAGGACTGGAGGAAATACATAAAAAAGATGGATTGTTTCTGTAAGGAGTAGAACTGTGTGTACTTCCTATTGTGTCGCGTCGCAAATAAGTCTATGTGGGCATTTCCCCACCTTTCGAAGATGTTGTTCACCACATCCAGACAGAAACACTACTCACGGTTAGAGAAAGACCTGCTGAGGTGATCTGCCAACTCATTCTGTGACCTAGGCAGGTGGGACACCTCTAGGTGAATTGAATAGGCTATGCAGAAGTCCCATAATTTGAGGGCTTCCTGACACAGGAGAAAGGCGCCTACCCCACCCTATCTGTCTATATAAAACATCAGTGTTGGATTGTCTCTCCTTAGAGAAACACATTTGTCTCTCAGGTGAGCTCGGAAGGCCTAACAGGCTAAGCATACCATCCTCAGTTCTCTCGCACTGATGTGGAATGAGAGCTCTGCCTGGGGCCAGAGGCATTCAGTCCTGAGACCTCTTAGATGAGATCAATTGTTGATGCATCGGTGATCAAGGACAGCAAGGGGAAAGGTATGGAAAATAGGACACCTGCAAAAACTGACTAGGTTGAGCCACCAGTGGAATGTTTTTAACACGGGGTGTGTGTGTGGTATGAGACTACACTGTCAATGTGGCTAGTCAAGCCTACAACAGTCTGAGATTTAGACTGGCATGGTAGGCAACATACATCCGTGCAGATAGGTGCCCCAATAGTTTAAGGCTGCTTTGGGCCATGATGGTGGGGTGTGACTTCTACAATGGAGCATATGGTCTGGAATCGAAAGTCCGGGAGATAAGCCCTGGTTTGGTTTGAATCTAGAACAGCTCCTATGAACTGTATTTTCTGAGTTGGGGTCAAAGTCCATTTCTGCATGTTGAAGAGGAGACCCAACTTGATGAAGGCTGATCGTAACTATTTTATGTCTGCTTTCATCTGTTCCCTGGAGCATCATTTGACCAGCCAGTTGTCCAAGTATGGATAGACTTGTACCTTCCACTTTCTGAGGAATGTGGCTACGACCACCATACACTTGATAAAGGCTCTGGGAGCTGCTGAAAGGCAAAACGGAAATACCATGAACTGGTAGTGGGTCTGGTTGACTATGAACAGAAGAAACAATGAAACAGAACAATTCTGTGGCTTGCATGATTGACATATGAAAATAACGCATCCTTCAAGTCAAGGGCAGTGTACCAATCCCCCAGATAAAAAGAGTGAATAATCAAGGCCAAAGAGATCTTGTGCATCCCTAACATATTCATGAATCTATTGAGGTTTCATAAGTCCAGAACAGGTCTGAGGTCATTTGGCTTTCAGGATTAGTAAGTAGCGGGAGTAGAACCCCCTCACCCCTTCGCTTCCAAGGAACCTCTTCCACCACTCTATCTTTAGAAGTGCTTGCACTTCTTGGACATGAAGGTGCTCATGAGATGGGTCCCTGAAGCTGAACAGGGACAATTGGGGGTGGGAAGGAGGATGGGAGCTGAACTGAAGCGGGCATGCAGAGCACCCAATGATTTGACAACAGAAGCCGGGGGGAGGCTCCTAAGTCCTGGGTTGGAACAACATCCTCAGGCACACCCTTAAAAGTTCTGCTTGGGACCAGATTGTCTTTCTTGAGCCACTCCATGGCTGGTAGAAGTTTGAGAGGGTTTCCTACTATAATACCTGCCCCTATTATGGCGGTAGTCCTTCTCTGTTGGGACTGGTAGAACCGAGGTCGGGTTTGAGGTCTGAAATGTCTCCTTTGTGGTGCTGGATTGTGGAGACCTAGGGCCTTGACAGTGGTTTGAGAATCCTTACGATTGTATAGTTTCAAGTACATCTGCCAGGAAAACAAAGCAGGGCCTTCAAATGGAAGATCCTGAATTTTCTGTTGGACTTCATGTGGGAGACCTGAGGCTTGTAGCCATAAGCTCTGTTGCATCACTGCCACTGATGCCACTGTGGAAGCCGTGGCATCTGCCAGATCCAGTGCCTTTGCAATAGCCTTGCCTTCCTCAATCAAGGCTGTGAACTCTGCCCTATAGTGTGTTGGAATAGATTTCATGAATTTTGATAGCCCCCAAAGAGTTAAAATAGTATCTACACAACACCACTTGCTGGTTTGCAAAGCAGAGTTGGAACCCCTCCTCCCCCAAATAGAATATACTTTTCTCCCAAAGAGGTCCAGGTTTTTTTTGCATCCTTTATCCTTAGCCTGGGATCCTGCTGACCTTGCCTCTCACACTGTTGGCCAATGCAACATTAAGTGACCTTGGTGGGGGATGGGTACAAAGGTATTCATGGACCTTGGAGGGAACAAAATATTTCCTGTCTACCCTTTCAGCTGATGGGGACAGGGAGGCTGTGGTCTGTCATAACGACTTTGTCATGTTACATATGATTTTTATTAGTGGTAACGCTACCCTGGATGGGACAGCAAGGGCTAAAACAGGGGTCAGAAACCTGTGGCACACGGGCTGAGTTTGTGCGGCATGCCACACCACTTCTGGACTCAAGCAGGGCCATGTGGCGGCCAGTCCCCTCTTCCAGCCTCACCCCTATCCCATATGGGCCCAGCAGTGCCCACACCTGGCTGGAGCCAACACGTAAGAAGAAGGGAAGGCTGCCTGGCCCTTGCATGTCTGGGGTCCCTGGCGGTGTAGGAGGGGACGGGAAGCTGAGCAACTGCACACAAACCCACCCCGGCTGCCGCCACCAAACATGGCTCATGTGAGAAAGCAGGGAAGGAGGGGGGATTTTGCACCACCCCACGTCTAAAAGTTTGCCAACACCTGTAGTAAAATGTCCATCATAAAGTCTGTGTAGTTTGACACAGCCTCGATTTGAAGCCCTAGATTTTGTGCCACTCTTCTTAACAGCTCCTGGTGGGCCATGCTGTCTTCTGTGACCAGTGCCAGTGATGACCATATGACTACCATGTGATTGCCTCGCTCAGGGATGAATATGATGGCACTAACTGGTGCAGAGGGTCCTGTCCTGTAGCTCATTGAGGTTGGTGCCAGGGTAGATGCTCTGCTTGGTGCCGAGTGTGTTGCCGTATTCAGTGCTGGTTTCGATGCTGAGCAGTAGGACATAGGCTGACTGGGGCAGTTGATATCTCATCCCAGAGGCAAATGACAACAATCGACTGTACTGTGGCCCTTAAGCTTGGTGAAATGACCAAAGGGTCCAAAAAGACCACTGGACTAGCATTTGCCACTGTGGCAGCCAAGGCATGGAGAGGGGCTGACCAGGCTCCAACCTCTGGTGTTGCCTCCCTTCTCAGTATCAGCTTCGCCTAGTGGAGTAGAACACCATTTCAGAGTTGGAGCCTGACAACTCGCTCTTTAGGGAATGGGTTGGTGAGGTTCCCACTGGTACCGGTGACTAATGCCAGGGGGATGATGGTCGAGGCATGATAGCCAGCTTCCTCTTGGATGGCACTGGTAACTTCTTTTGGCATCAATGATCTGGTGCCTGCAGCACCTTTGCAACTTGGAAGGAATGGTGGTGCCACACTCTCATCTCTGGCTGTCTCAAAGGTCTCGAGTGTGGAGGGGAGCTGCAGGTCCTTCTTGTAGATCTCCCTGGGCAGGAGTACAAAGAACTGGACTCAACGGATCCAATTCAGGGTCGGACTCAACACTGCGATCAATGCTTGAGTGGCCCAACACAGGTCACATTTTGCTCGAGCTCTTATGCTCCATTGTTTTGGGCATTGGCAAGCGTCCCCTGTCTATCTTCCTCTCCTTCTTGCATGGAACAGAGGAATAGGAGTGGTGCATGCCCATGAAGCGTACCTGAGTGCCAGTGACCCATGACAGTGCCCAAGTTCTCTAGCCAAAGAGGCCATCCTTGGTCTTGCTTCTTTCATGGATGCCAGTGCACTCTGCACCGAGGCTGATGTTCTTGGCTATCACGTTGACCAGGCCTGGTGCTGGCTGGAGAGTAGCCTCCATAAAAATAAGCTTTAGTCTCTGTCTACTCTCTTTTCTTAGTTCATCGGTGGAATTCCCTGCAGATCTCACCGCGAGCCCTTTGATGGATCTCCTTGAGATACTTAAGACAAATGGTATGGGAATTGCTCCTGAGCATGGGACTTTTTACAAGTCCTGCATGGTTTAAAATTGGGGTTTAAAAATGAGGCATGCCTCAGCCCTAGGGAAGGGGGAGTTGATCCCAATAAGTGATGTCCTATCTAATTCAATTAACAACTGACAACTACAACTAACTCAGATGATTTAACAATTTACAGGTGACAGTTTGACAACCACTAGAAAAAGGGATACTTGAAAAGCAAGAAACAATCAATAACCACTAGGAAAAGGGATACCTGAAAAGCAAGAAACAATCAGTGTTCTAGTGACCATCCTGGGCGGTAAAAAGGAACTGAAGAGGAAGGCTTGAGGCCATGAAAGCATGACTCCAGGGGGCTTCGGAGCAGACCCTATGGATACTGTTAGGGGAAAATGTTCTGGCAATTGTGTCTGCGGCGCAATCACACCTACTTGGAATCGCTATGAGCACGCACTCAAAGAAGAACAACCAATTATTGAAAGAACCTTCAGTCAGTCACTGGAGAGGTAAATGTAGTCTCCTATGAACAAGTAGAATGATTTTTCTGACACAATATCAGTGGTTCATAGGAGACAAAAGGAGGTAGGGAAGACATTAAAAGATTGGACTTTTCAGGGAAGACATGGAAGCTCTTTGCTGAAGGAGATCCAGATCTCCTCAACCTCTTACACACCCACTGAAAATTCCTCTATAAAGACATCAGAATATCGTGAGTGTGGTTTTCCTACCAGGGGCTAAAACAACAAGGTAAAGAGTAGCTCTATGGGGAATAATTGTTCCAGATAACATCACCAAGATGAAGCACAAAGAGTAGAAATTGAAGGCAGAGACCACATCCCAAGCCTAACTCAGAAGCAGCAGGAAGAACCATCCAAAGACAGGACATGGAGCAGAGCCTCTGATTAATTTGCAACAGATGAGTCTCAGGTGCACTGAGCTGGCACAATCCCTGGGTTTTCTAATTCATTCAGAAGTGAGGTAAGACTGGCCTGGACACAAATGAAGCCTGGGGGGGGCGGGGGGGGCGGGGGGAGAGCAGGATCAAAATCCCTCAGCTTTTCAGTTGTCAAAGCATTTAAAGCAAGCCTATGCTGAATATATACATCAAAAAGCCACATCAACGCAGACAAAGGATCAAGCCTCCTTGGTTTCATCCTGCAGCCAGGGAAAGGGAGAAAAGACAACAACACTTTCCCTTTTTTATTTGCCTGGGGAAGGAAGGAAACACCATTCTCTTCTTTCTTTCTAGTTGCTAAAAGAGAGTGAGATACACCTAGTTCTACCCACACATACACGTAGAGGTACAGACAGGTGAAAGAAGGAGATATTTTTCTAGCATCTAGATTACTCACTACTCAGCTTGAAGCACAATACACAGAATGTAACTCGGATACATATGCGCATATCATGGAGAGCACAGCATGCTCATGATTGGTGCTCTGTTGTCCACTTAGCCTACTAATCCAAGAAGAGTATTAAGTGAAAGTGAAAACTACCAGGCAGGAACTGAACTCTTGCAAATATTTATTATCAGATTCAAGGGAGAAAATGAATTGACTAGCCCTTCTGGCTGGTGACTACTTTATTGCCAAATTAGCATCAAGAGCCAAGCGGAGGTGTCTGTCACACTACATACCCCACAAAATTATTAGGGGCCTATCAGCGACAGCAGTCACAGAAGTGAAAACGTGGAATGCTATCAGATAACAAGTTTCAGTCATTAACTTGGATGGATTTAGAGCAGCAACTATGAGATAAGAAGAACTATACCCCATTATTAATTCTTTGAGACATCCAGTTCCCCCTTAAAAAGCATTTTCTTGTAACAATAGCAAAAGAATCTTAGGAGCAGAAAAATTTTAAATGCCTCAAGAATGCTGGGAGCAAAGGCTGCAGTTGGAGGGCAGAGAGAAGAATGATCGTAGGGAAAGGAAGAATTCAGGAACAGAACACAACAGGAGGGATGGAAACAGCAGGAAGGAAGGATAAACAGCACTGTGTCTACTGTGCCTAAAACAAGAAAGGAGGGAGAGAGAGACAGGAAAAAAAAGAAAGACAGACATGTAAAAGGAAAAACACTCAGAACTCAAATCTGGAATAATAAAATTTATCTGAGATTGAATAATTATCCCTAAATCATGTGACTATTCAAAACTTTTACTACATAATTTAATGTGAAAGACATGACTCTATTACCTTTCTTTCGAAAGAGTGCATTTAGGTAATTTTCTGCTTGGCATTCAATCTTATCAGTGTTGGACTGGCCCTGAGATGACAGTTCCTCTGTAGGTGTTGACTGTGAAGAACCAATAATTGGTGTACGATCCTAAAAAATGTAAGATGGCAACAGATCTCAATAACGATTATCACTTGTTTTTAGAACCCAGGACATGAATGATCAGCATAAATATGAGAGACCCACTAAAAAAGTTTCTTTCATAAAGCCAACTTAATATTCTTCCCTTATATCCCAACCATTTGTTTTTCATAAACCAAAACACAGACAAAATAGTGTGAATCCATATGGGAAATTTCATTCTCCAAGCCCTATTTTTAGACCAAATATTGGAAAAAAGTCAGTTTCAACAATTTATATTGCATTCATACTTACACTGACTGTTTCTTTGTGTAAGTTACAAAAGGAACATTTTTCATCCATAGACCAGTCAGTCAGCTCTTCTGGCTCACAGTCTTAAAAGAAAAACAATTATGATGTTTTATTTAAAGATGAACAAATATAAATTGATCTAAAAAGGAACAAAGTGTGCTCAGATACAAGGTTAAGTTTCTGATTTAATGTGTATATATTAGTATGATTTAGTTAGTAATACTCTATCCTCCAGATCAGAAGGTTTTGAGTTCGGCTCCCACATCAGAATATTTGGCTCATCCTCGAAGCTGAGAGTGGAGTTTACAGGCATTATTATTTAAATGAAAGTAAACCACAGTGTCCACTTTGTCTCCTGTGGTTATCCAATTCAAATGTAAAGATCCTATGACTCTTTTCAAGAGCAGCAAATTAACCCTAGAATCCTGGTTAATATTCTTTCTTTCCATAACAAAATATTTGAATGCTAAAGCAACTTGTGAGCTACTAATTAGAGCATATTGACTCTGCCTCCATATATAAATCTGCATTCTACTCTACCACTGGATTAATATATAAAGCTTCCTAAATACAATATACAGAATTGTTTTGATAGTCTTTGAACAACCTCATTTCTATTTCAATGAATATATACAATATATTAATCAATCACTTTTGTCCTTCTTCAGTCAAAATCAAAAAGAGAGGTGCAACATGCCAAAGTCTTGATTTTGCATTGCTAAATGATTCAGGAATATTATTTAGAAAAAACAGTTAAAGGAACAACATTTTTCATGTGAACATAATATTTGTGAAAAGCTGCCAGACTGCACTAAGATCAAATTTCATATAGGCCACTGAACCATTGTCAGATGACAGCAAATTTCGATCACTTCTGTGGCAGAATTTACACTGGCAATTTAGAGATCTAAGATCTATACCTAATTACTAAGTCCTTGAAACACTAGTTTTCCCCCAAAAAATGTATTTTTGAGAAGCTAATTAAATGAAACTCAGCAGCTGAAAGCAGGAGTACCAAGAAGCTGTAAAGGGAACTATGCATATAAACAAACATTCTTGCTAAAGAATCACTTTTGGACATAGAGAAATAAAATATATAAAAAGAGGCAAAAATCTAATTTTTGATTGGCTGGTAAGACTTCTGAACCTTAATGGATATATCAAAATGGAACATTTAATAATAAACATAACATTTTGCTGTGGTAATTGTTTTATTAATTCATACCTAGTTGAACTGAGAGCATGATGTTGACACATTCTGCATGAATTAATATCACAAAATTCACTCATCGCATAATTAGACTCATTTCCATTCTTATTGCTCCACTCCAGGTTCAATTTCAGGTGTTAAGACTTCGTCTACTTTAGGACAAAGAACCGTTATTGACAATGACTGTCAGCAACCAGCTCAGCAGGATCTGTAGTTGAAACTCTTACACTCTGAGTACAAAGTGGGACACACTATGCTTCACATAATTTCTAAAACGGCAATTAAACTCTTATCCGAGTGAGTTGCTGAAACTGTGATGAACAGAGTTCGGCCTTATTTACTATTTGAACTAAAGAGTTCTCAATATTAGGTCAATTAAACTGATTGCTGATAATCAGGGCTAGCAAAAGTTGGATTTAATTGTGTAGACTAGACCATACAAAATTTCTTCAGAAAAGTCTAAATTCTCAGATTATACCTTGCATTTCCAAACACATTATTAATAGTTTACATACTGGAGAATGTGCAACATCCACAGCAAGTACAAGTCAAATGCCATCCAGTATTCCAAATGCACGGCATTTAAATGTCAACAAGACAAGGGAATTCTGCTACATTCCATTGAAGTGAAAGGGTTCATCAAACGCCTTCAGTATCTCAGAGTTTCTAAATTCCAAAGGGGTAGCCGTGTTAGTCTATTGTAGAAAGACAACAGAGTCCTGTGGCACTTTTAAAGACTAACAGATTTATTTATCGCATGAGCTATCGTGGGAGAAAATCCCACTTCGTCAGACGCTTAGAAGACGATTTTCTCCCACGATAGCTCATGCAATAAATAAATCTGTTAGTCTTTAAAAGTGCCACAGGACTCTGTTATCTTTCAGAGTTTCTAATAAGCATTATATTTCACATAACTATACTATTTTCTGAAATCTATTCACAAATTCATGCATCTAATTCTCCACAAGTGTGTTAGAATTTTACGTATTTATCAACGACAGGTTCTAGAAGAAAAAGGGTAGGAAAGGAATGCATTCCAGAATAGAGGATCTCCTTACCGAGTAAGTCCTACATCCAGCAGCCTCTCATTTAAGCCAGGGGGTTGGTAGAGTCAATTTAAGACTATTTAGGGTTTCACAAGTTAAAACCAACACCTTAAAACTTTACCTGGAAGTCTGTGGTAACTAGTGCAAACCATAGAATAAAGGTGTAATGTCTAATTTCCTATGGGAAATATTTAATTAATGAAAAAGATAAGCTATGAAATTAGATACCAACATGACAGTATATTATTTGCATTTTTATTTAGTTCTGTTTGTTTTATCCTTTCCTACAATATCAATATGTAAGATAATTTTACATTTGCATTTTGTTATATATTGTATTTTGTATTTGTAGTTATTGGGGGGAGGGATAAATTGGAAATTTTGACAATTGGGCCTTTTGGCAACGGGGAAGGAATTGCAGATGATAGGATTTGGGATAAGCATATTTGCTGAATACTTCTGCTGGATGACTTTAGCAGTTCATAACTTTTAGAGCTATTGTTTCAAGCTGACTAAAGACTCTAGAACAGGAGTTCCCAACCCATGGCCCGTGGGGGCTTTTTCAATTGGTCCACACTTCCCAGCCGCTGTCTGGGAGGCGGGCTGCAGCCGCCTGGTCCCGGCGTAGAGCCGGAAGGTGGGCCACGGATGTCCAGCCGCCCCACCAGGTCCCACACGCAGCCGGGAGCCAAGCCGCGGCTGCCCACCCCTGAACCAGATCCCTCACGCGGCCTGCTCGCCACCCCTCCAGGCTTTCTGTTCATGGGCATCTAGCCCTTTAAAAAACAAACAAAAAAAACCCTTAAAATTTTTTTTTTAAATTTAAATACCTTTTTGGATCAAGGGCCACAAATATAATTTTTACAACTCTGAAGGGCCACCAGACTATTTAATTAAAATTGTAATGTAAATTTAATTAGAATTTAAATAATTGCTTTTTAATGTAATTTTAATTAAATATACTGTTGGCCCTTCAGGGTTGTAAAAATTGGATTTGTGGCTCTCGAGCCAAAACAGTTGGGAACCACTGCTCTAGAAGATATTATTTCCTCTCTATAACTAGTTTATGTTTTTAAAGCTGTCTTTGAAACCATAAAAGAGGTTTGGCTTTGTTTCTTTTAGATGAAAGCTGGGTTTCTGGAGCTCAGTCTTGTGGCAGGAATTGAATTTTATGTGAAATTCCTCTACTTTAGAGTCAG
Organism: Pelusios castaneus; assembly: GCA_007922175.1. Lineage (NCBI taxonomy): Eukaryota > Metazoa > Chordata > Testudines > Pelomedusidae > Pelusios > Pelusios castaneus. Next base: position 42,073,686 of record ML685769.1, on the reverse strand, counting down.
AGAATATATTGGGTCCTACTACACATAGGACTAACTGAAGATTGTTCCTGAACTAGAATCATAGAAATGTAGGACTGGAAGAGACCTTGATAGGAAATCTAGTCCAGCCTACTTCACTAAAGAAGGACTAGATGTTTGTCTAACCTGTTCTTAAAAACGACCAAAGACAGAAATTCCACAATCTCCCTAGTTACTTTGTTCAAGTGGTTAACTACCCTCACAGTTAGGAGGTTTTTCTTAAGGCCTAACCTAAATCTCCCTTACTGCAATTTAAGACCATTACTTCTTATCCTGTCTTCAGTGGTTAAGAACAATTTATCATCACCCTCCTTTTTATAACAACATTTTACGTAAATTAAAACTTATGTCCATTCTGTTTTCTCTTCTGCAGAATAAACCTTTTTTACAAAAGAAAAAAAATCTTTCTTCATACATTATGTTTTCCAGACCTTCAATTATTTTTGTTGCCCTCCTCTAGAATTTCTCCATAACTTTCCTGAAGTGTAGAGCCCAGAAATGGACACAATAATCCAGTTCAAGTCTTATCAGTGCTGAGTAGAGTGGAAGAAACACTTCCTGTGTTTCCTTACAACACTCCTGCTAAAACATTGCAGAATTATGTTCACTTTCTTTATAGCAGTATTACATTGTTCACCCATATTTAATTTGATTCACTATAAAGTTAGATTCTTTTCTGCAGTACTTCTTCCTATCATTTCCCATTTTGTATTTGTGCAGTTGATTATTCCTTCCTACATCTCGTGTTTTGCATTTATCTTTATTGAATTTCATCATATTTCATTCAGATTGTTTTTCCAATTTGAGAAGATCATTTTGAACCCTATCCCTGTCCTTCAAAGAGACTGTAACCTCTCCCCAGCTTGGTGCTGTTTGCAGAGTTTGTAAATGTACATTCAATATGTCTACCCAAATCATTTATGAAGAAAGTGAATAGAACCAGAACAAGAACATATCCCTGGAGGACCCACCTGTGACATGCTGTACTACTGAACATCCCTGCAGTGTGATCTGAGTACATTCCCCATTTACCCTTACACTGTAATTATGTTTAGTCTAATGAAAAGTACAACACGTGCAGTGTTTTTGTAATGTTCATGGCATACTCTACATCAGAGGCGGCGAAACTATGGCCCACGGGCTGGATCTGGCCTGCAAGTACCAGTCCTCCAGCCCACTACCTCAGAACTGCTCCCCACACCACTTCAGCGGCGGCTTGCACTGCAGCTGGAGCACCGCTGCTGCTCTCCCTAACCCTCCCAAATCCAGCAGCGACTTGCATAGCGGCTGACATTCCCCCTTCCCCTGCCTCCCAACTCCAGCTGGGGCTGGGAGGGAGGGAAGCGATGGCAGAGCTCTGGCCACAGTGTGTGCGACCACTGAAGCTGGGAAGTGGATAAGCCTGTATACTCCTTTGGCATCACCCCTCGGGGCATTATTCATCGAGGGGACCAGGCAGACGCCGGGTTCTTTTTCCACCGGGATTATAGCCCGGCCTTGATCTGATGGAAGGGAGGCGCTGACAGATACATCAGTAGTCAGGGGAACTAGAACTGAATAATAAAGGGTTAAATCGAGCCAGCCGATAACCCAGGTAATTACCAAAGGAATCAAGTACTGTTCCCATAGGGGAAACAGAAAAAGAGGGAGGGGAGTGTCAGGATTTAACAGTACCATGGAAAATAGCAATAGAATCAAGAGAGTTAAAATCATAAAGTATTTATTGCAGAGCAGTACAAGAAGACATTTTTTCCTTATCTCTTTTGTTAGTGCATTTTTTAACTGTTATATACTTGCAAGACTTAGTACTTTACTGTTAAACTAGTTATATTATTGTGCTGCAGCAGGTCTTAAAGATAAAAGTAAATGCGCATTATTAACTATTTAATTGCTAAAACTATTCTTATTACTCTGCACTTGCCCCTAGCAACAAAGGGGTGCCCCTAACTTCAAAGGGGACAGCAGGCTATCTACCTGTACTCCCAGGCTGGGGTGCTAAACTACTTGTTCCCTATCCTTATACCTATCCCCCCGTACCCTCGGGGACCAGGGCGCTAACCTACTTCTGTCTTTACACCAGGACTCAGGGTACTAAGCTTCAGTTTCTATTTCAGTTACTTATATACCTGTGACTCATATACCTGTTACTTATATCCCTGTAGCTACTTTTTACCAGTGTTCACCGAGGCCTTTTGTGGTTTCTTAATACTCACCGAACTCCTTACCAACGTGTCAGTTTCACCACCATCGGGGATCAGGTGCTGACCTTTCTTAATGAGCTCGGTCTCAAGCCAACGTGCCAGTCCAGTCAGCTTTAAGACTAGGACCTGACCTTTCTCTTTCTTCTCTGGACTGACCCCACTTGCTATAGTGACCGGAGCCACTGGGCGTCTTGAGTCAGTCCAAACCTGTCCGAAGGGGGTATCTGTGGGGCTGATATTTATAGAGCTTTAGCCCCCTGTGCCCCTCCTGTTTTTACAGAGGTTCCCACAGTCTTTGCCACATTGCCATCGATCATTTTAGTTAGCTGTCAGCCATTGATCATTTTAGTTAGCTGTCAGGAAGCTATCGGGAAGCTTATTAGGGAGTTCTCTTCTGAGGGGTGATTGCAACCTTGTTGGGTATTCGAGGCTCGTTAGTGTGCTTGCTCGTTAGGGCTGCAGCTGCTCATTAGGGCTGCAGGTGCTCATTAGGTGACGTCTGAGTTCCTGGCATAGGTTCATGTGAGCTGTTATGCTAAGGCCTTTGAAAACTGGTTCAGGCTTGGGCCTATACATACTAACTACTACTCTTAAAACTAGTTTCCCCTAATAATATAAATTCCCATTAACCTAACTCACTTTATACAGGAAGGAGGGGGCGTGGAGCCCAGCTCCACCCCTTTCTCTGAGGAGAGGGGGCTGGACACTCCCCACTCCAAGGCCTGCTCCTCCCCACCCACCTGCGGCCCACTATGAGTGGCTATACATTCCATGTGGCCATCAAGCCAAAAACTTTGCCCACCCTGCTCTACATTATTGTTACATTAGCAGGTTTCCTGCAACATCATACATGTGTACAGATATGAAACATGTCCCCAAATGTATTTCACATGGCTCAAATGGGGGCAGGCAAACAGACTGGGTTCACACACGCCCAGTGAAGGTATGCATAACAAAAAACAACACAAATTAAGTGCCTCGGATCAAGGGGAAAGAATCACTACAAGGAGGTGGGCCAATGGGGGTTTGAAGAGAGAAAAAAGACACACCTGGAACAGGTTACGTGCTTTTGCCATGGATTCAATCTTCTGATTTGGTATTGATCTGACATATACTCACTTAAAATCATGTTTTAATAAATAAATTTATATTTGTTTTATCTAAAGCAGTGAGATATTAGTTGAATAAGTGTGAAAGCCTTACTGGGAGCAAAAGCTGGTGAATATCGATTCTTTGTTAAATTGATGGACCGGTGTAAATGAGTTTGCTGAGATCAGTGAGGTGTCCTGATCCCTGTAGGATGGAAGTTCCTGGGATTGCATCTGGGGGATGGGGGTGCTTGCTGGGGGATCATCCCATGAGTGGCTAGTGAGAACATTTCCACTGCCTGAGGGACTGATTACACACAGGTGGATGGGCATGAGCTGACCCAGGAGTGGTGGTTCACGCAGCAAGGTGGGGTAAGTCGGGGCTCTGGAGTAGAGAACTGAGTGGGGGAGGAGGGGCACAGAGACGCCGGCCCAGATTGCAGGAGGGGAACATCACATCAACTCAATAAGCTCCTCCAGGATGATTGTAAAAGGAAGGTTACCCACCTAGTGCGGTAAATGGAATTCTTCAAGATGCCTGTCCCTGTGGGGTGCTCCACCTTAGGTGTTGGCGCACCCTCACGACACAGCTAGGAGAACTTCAAAGCAGAGCTCGTCTGGGTCACGAGGCAGCAAGAGGCAGCCTCGCGCAGTTCTAGGCACCCTCTCGCCACACGTGTGACCGAACCCCCCCCCCCCCCCCAGATCCTTTTTGACTAGCGAAAGTGATAGACTCCGAAGAAGAGGGGAGGAAGGTGGGTGGTAGAGCACCCACAGGGACAGGCATCTTGAAGAACTCCAGTTACCACACAAGGTGGGTAACCTTCCTTTCTTCCTCAAGCCATGTCCCCAAGCGTGCTCCACCTTAGCTGACTCCAAACCAGTGTCCTCACTAGGAAGGAGGGACTTTGGAGTTATTAGTGGACACAGCAGAAAGGACTGATAGGCCGAGAGCAGTGTCAAGTCTAGTTACTTAGTCAATGGCATAGTGCTTGGTAAATGTGTGGATTGAGGACCATGTGGCCGCTTTGCATATATCGAAAATAGGGACATTGTAGAGAAAGGCTCTAGAAGTAGATATTGCTCTCGTGGAGTGTGATCTGATTTTGTCAGGAGGTGACACGAGTGATATATCATAGCACGTGCAAATGCAGCTAGAGATCCAGTTTGAGAGTCTCTGTTTGGATTGAGAGTGTCCTTTATTTCTACCAGTTGTGGACACAAATAGTCTGTTGGTTGTTCTGAAAGGTTTTGTTCTTTCAAGGTAGAAAGTCAAAGCTCTGCAGACATCAGGTGTGTGCAGGATGGACTCACGGGGATTGGAGTCGGCTTTGGCATGAACACCGGTCAGTTTATGGTTTGATTGAGATGAAGATGCAAATTAATTTTAGGGATGAACCTTAGGTGAGGTTTTAATGTCACTTTTTCCTTGGAGAAGATCATGTACGGTGGAATTGCCATGAAGGCCGCAAGTTCGCTAACATGGCAGGCCAAGGTAATGGCGATTAGAAAGGCCATCTTCATGGATAAATGATTGAGGGAAGCGGTTGCCATAGGCTCGATGGGGGCCCTGGTTAGGGTTTTAATAAGCAAGTTTAGATCCCACATGGGAGTGGGCTGGCGAATGTCAGGGTAAAGATTCTGTAACCCAGTGAGGAATCTATGCACCATCGGTTGGGAGAAGGGGGATCCCTCACGTAAATGGTTATGAAAGGTAGTGATAGCTGCAAGGTGAACTCTGATGGAACTAATCGACAGATTTGATGTTTTTAGATGTAGAAGATATTCTAAAATGGTGGGAATCGAAGTCACGTGGGCTGGACAGAGTTGCGGTAGCACCATCGATGGAACCTCTGCCATTTCTGCAGGTAAGTCTTGTGAGCAGACGGTCTACGGCTATTTAGTAGAATATTTAGTACTGGTTCAGAGCAGAGAGAGCCAATTAGGAACCATGCTGTTAGGTGTAATCTGTTGAGATCAGGATGTTTTATGCGCCCATTGTGCTGCGTCAGGAGGTTTAGTGTGACTGGTAATGTGATAGGAGTTCTCACTGACATTTCTAGTAGGTAAGTGTACCGTGGTTGTCTGGGCCACACTAGGGCCAGGAGTATTACTGTCACTGAATCTGTGCAAATCTTGTGGAGGACTCAGGCAATGAGAGGAATGGGAGGGAACGCATACAGGAGACCAAATTTCCACTGTTGGAGGAACGCATCCCCCAAGGATTGTGCACCAGCTCCCACTCTGGAGCAATATTTTTGGGCATCTGCGGTTGTCATATGTTGCAAAGAGATCTATATGGGGCTTTCCCCATTGTAGAAAAATATCGTTCAAGATTCCTTCATGTATTTCCCATTCATGGTGGCGGAAAAAGGAGCGGCTGAGGAAATCGGCCATTGTATTTAAAGCTCCCGGTAGGTATGTGGGGAATATTTTGGTGTTGTTCTTGAGACACCAGTCCCATAACTTGATCGCCTTTATAGAGGGATCTCGATCGTTCACCACCGCTGTCGATTAGGACCCTCAGATGTTGGTGGACAATGAGGGTCTGGAAGTGTAGACAGGCATATCGTACTGCTCGAAGTTTGAGAATGTTTATGTGTAAAGACATCTGCTCTGTGGATTTTTTGCCCTGGATGATAATGTACAGGACATGAGCTCCCCATCCTGTGAGGGAAGCGTCTGTGCTCATCACGAGGGTAGGCAGTTGTTGTAGAAAAGGTAAGCCACTTCCCAGGTTTGATGGTATTGTCCACCAAAGGAGGGATTGTTTCAATTCTAGAGGGACTGTAAGTGATTTATGGATGGAGTGAAACTGTAGTCTGTAAACCTTGGCAACCCATAGTTGGAATGGGTGCATATGTAGTCTTGAATCTTTGACCACGAAGGTTGTTGCGGCCATATGTCCTAGAAGTTGTTGATAGTCTTGAGCAGTGATGATGCGAGAGTGAATGGCTGACCTTGTTAGTTGTATTATAGTGTCCCGTCTTTGATTGGAAAAGGTGCGTCTACACTTATAAAGTAAGTCGATTTAAGCTTGCTTAAATTGACTTAATTTAATCTGCGTCTACACTACAATTTCCTTAAATCGACTTAAGCTGCTGCTTAAATCGACTTAAGGAAATTTAAAGTTGACTTTATAAATCCTCGTTTAAAGTTGACTTTACTGGCTAAGTCGACTTTATAAAGGACACAGCCCTGCCCACCCTGCTCCTATGTCCCTGTCCTGCTCAGCCCCCATTGTACCCAGGTACAATGGGGCAAATGCTGAACCCTCTGGCACTTGGCAAGGGGTGCCCCTCCTGCCACTGTGGACCACTCCCAGGTCCACCTAGCCCCTTTAAGTCGACTTAATTTTGAGTCTGGACATGTTAAGTCGACTTATTTGGCCAAGTGTAGACATAGCCAAAGAGAGGTTCGTGCCAACTGTGAGTCTAGGTGGGATCCTATAAATTGCCTGACTTGGGCTGGTATCAGTGTCGACCTGTCTGTGTTCATCAACAATCTCAGGGACTGAAACAGCGAGGTTATAAGGTTTATAGCGCTGGACGCCTGGGTAAGCAAGGTTAATCTTATTAGACAGTCGTCAAAGTAGGGAAAAATAGTGACACCTTGTCTGCGAAAGGTGTGCTGTAATGACTGCAAGGACCTTGGAAAATTCTCGAGAAGCTGTAGAGACCAAAGGGTAAAACTGAATATTGGTAGTGGGAATCGTTTATCACAAATCTCAAGTGTGTCCTATGAGCTGGATGTATTGATAAATGAAAGTAGGCACCTTGTAAGTTGAGGGCCGTAAACTAGTCCCCATGTTCAAGAACTGGGATAATGATGCAAGGGTAATCATCTTGAATTTGTGGCACGCTATAAACTTGTTTAGCTTTCTGAGGTCTAGAATAGGAAGCCAGCCCCCTGATTTCTTTTGGGTCAAAAAACAAGGGGAGTAGAATCCTTTCCCTCGATGTAAATCTGGTACTTTTTCTATGGTGCCTATGTGCAGGAGACAAGAGACCTCCTCTTGAAGGTGTTGTATGTGAGAGGTGTCCCTGATGAGGGACGGGGAAAGGCTATGGGAAGGAGGTCTGGATAGGAAGGGGATCGTGTATCCAGATTTCATAGTGTCTATAACCCATCTGTCGGAAGAGATGGCCCTCCATTGTTGGAGAAAGAGCTTTAAGCATTCTTTAAAGATTGCATAGGTTACCAGGTCATGAATGTGAGAGATAGTATGACGGCCCTTGACATTATCCTTAAAAGTTTGATCTTGAGTTGGGAGGAGGATGGGGCTGCTGCTGCGTAGCAAATTGGTTTGATGGTTGCTATCCACACTGAGTGCGTGGTCTGGTACGTGCCTGATGGTCCTGCCGCCTGTATTGGGGCCTGCTCTGAGGTTGGAAATGGTACCTTGAATTGAAAGGTTGGTAGCAGTACGCTCCATGGTATGTTACTGGCACGTAAATAACAAATGTACAGAGGGTGGCTCATGAGTCTTTTAATCTGTGCATGATCTCGTCAATCTTATCTGAAAAGAGGTTTTTTCTTTTCAAAGGGTAAGTCCTCGATGGTTGCTTGCAGCTGTTTGGGGAGATCAGAAGAGTGGAGCCAGGAGCATCTAGGGAGAACTACCCCAGTAGCAATTGTGTGGGCGGCGGTGTTGGCGACGTCTAGAGCCAACTGGAGAGCAGTTCTAGAAATAAGTTGGTCCTCCCTAATGATTGCATGGAACTGGTGTTTCTTGTCCTCTGGCACAAACTCAATAGTTTGCCAACTTGAGGTAGTTGTCATGGTCATAATTGGAAAGTAGGGCTGAGTAATTGGCAATGTGGAGCCGGAGGGTGGCCAAGGCATACACCTTTTTGCCCAGGAAGTCCATTTTTTTATCCTTCTTGTCATATGGCATAGCCCGATTGAAGAGCCGTTTATGGCGTTAGTTCGCTGCTTCCACCACTAATGAGTTAGGTGGTGAGTGATTGAAAAGATATTCAGAGTCTTTACTGGGTATGTAGTACTTTTTATTGACTTTCCTAGATGTTGGGTGGGATAGTGGCTGGTGTTTGCCAGATTTTTGTGGCCAGGTCTGTTAATGCTGCATTAATGGTAGTGCAATACGTGTACAACACTTGCTTTGAAGGATGCACAAGAGCTTGTGCTGTGAATCAGGGACAGTCTGGATAGCTATCTCAAGAGACTCCGTCACTTGGAGAAAAAGTTCTTGGGACTGTCGAAAGTCATCTGATGCGGTGGACTGAGAAGATGCCAGAGCATCCTCAGGTGAGGGTGACTCCATAGTGGGGGGAGATCTGGTTTCTAAGTCTCCCAACTCCTCAAGAGGCTCTTGGGTATCCCTGATTGGTGAGGGGATAGACTGCAGGAGAGGTCTGTGTGATGTAGATGACCTGGGGGAGGGAACAGAGCAATAAGACCAAGTATCCCATGAAGGCCAGTGTTGTTGGAATGTCGGAGGTTGGTTATACCAGAGAGGCAGGTACCAAGGGTAGGGTGGGTAGGCAGGTGATCCGCAGTCCCGAAAACGTGGAGAAATGGGTTGTTGAGCGAAAGTGTGCCACTGTTGCTGCAGCTCTTCGTCCTCACTGTCAAAAGGATTAGGTGATAAGGTGCTATTAATGGACTGCAGAGAGACTGCGATGCCACTACTGTATTGAGTTGTCGGATATGACTCCTGTGTGGGAGTGAGATATTTGCACTTTTGTGTGTGCTTATGGGCACTGACTGTTCTTCAAGCTTAGACAGTGCCGCAGAGGTTACGACTTGCGTGGCACTTTGAGGCATTCAGGTAGTAGCTGGCAGTGCCATTGTTGGGAGTAATGTTGTCGAATCCATCGGCACGGGCGGTCGCAGTGCCACGGGAAGGTAACAGTGAGTCCCTTGGGCACATGGAACCGTGGAGGACATCGGTGTTGGTGGTGTCTCCTTAGGTGCCTCTGTGGAAGGCAGAGCTGCAGAGGAGACAGTTTTCGGTATTTTTGTGCCAGCCATGCTGAGCCTCAGGCATGCTTCCCCGAGGTCCGAATGTATAGATGAGGACCTTTGGGGAGGGGGGTGTTCCGTCAGCATATCTGAGGAGCCTAATGCCTCTTTGGTACGTGGTTTAAGGGGCGAGAGAGATCTTCTCTTCACCATGGCATGAGGCAAAGTGAGGCGCCCGTCAGCCTGAGTTGGAGGAGCCGTAGACGCCCACTCTGAGTCAGAGACTGGGCGAAGCGAGCACTCCATTAAAAGTAATTTTAGCTGAAGGTCTATCTTTCTTTGCCCTGGTGCTCAAGTTCTGGCAATGAGGGCATTTTAGAGAGATGTGTCCTTCTCCCAGACATTTAATGCAGTCAGTATGCCCGTCGGACGAAGGCATAACATCCTGACAGGTCTGGAAGTGTTTAAGTGCCAGAAAAGCTGGCACTGTGTAAGCGGGGGAACGAAACCCCTTCAAGTGTTCCTCCCCTTCCCTCTTCTCTAACTGGGGAGAAAAAACAATGGAAACAATTAATTAGAAAGAAAGTAGTTGAAAAAGGGGGAAAAGGAAGTGGTATAGGAGAAGTTGAAAGATGAGCTGAGGAGAGAGTCGGAGCTCAAAAAGGATCTGAGGGAGGTCTGGTCACGCACACAGTGAGTGGGTGCCTAGAACGGCGCAAGGCTGTCTCTTGCCACTGCATGACATAGACGAGCTCTGCTTTGAACTTCTCCGAGCCATGTTGCGAGGGCGCGCCAACACCTAAAGTGGAGCATCCACTGGGACACGGCTCGAGGAAGAACCTCTGATAACTACTCTGTGTATGGTTTACCAGCCAGTTGTACACCCACCTTATAGTAGGGTAATCTAAGATATATTTATCTAATTTGTTTATAAGAAGTTCTTGGGACACCATATCAAAAGCATTAGTAAAATTAAGATATATCACATCTAATGCTTCCCTGCATCTAGAAGGCTTGTTACCCTGCCAAAAAGGGTATTAGTTTGGTTTGCCATGACCACCACCAAATTAGGCAAGCTCAGAGGCAGTTTGTCAGTTGGGTTTGATGACAGGTCTTTATGTGGCTTATGACTGCCAAAAAAACAAAATTAAAACAGGGAACAAAATATAAAAACTTGTCAGAATTAGGAATACTGTTGGCACCGAACAAAGTAACAATCAGAATAAAGAGTCAAAAATCACACTCAAGTGACAGATTACTTCTCATCTTCCCTGACAAGGTGGGTATTCTTTCTAAAAAACCTTAACCTTTTCTGTTGCTTGTGAGATGAATGCTTAAAACCTTTTGTACTTTTGATAAAAAGGGAGTCCAAGTGTCATGCCAAGGAGCTTTTTTCCTTCTCCCCACCTTTAAGAATATCGGATGAGTGGATGCCAGACCCAAGAGAAAGGATTAGAGCGACAGAGCGGGTGAGGTTATAACTTCTGGGGTAATTTTGTGCCACAGTATGCCTGCATAATTCATGTCTCCCACAGATTTCTTTGCTTCCCTGAAGAAAGTGATGGGGAAGCAAAAGGAAGCTGCAAGACCGGTCACATGCCCCTCCCCAGCAGTATACGCGTGTGATTTTTGTGCCTGGAGCAGCTGGTGAAGAGGAGGGTAGGGCTAGGGATACCCATGATTGTAATTTGAGGGGGGGCACTGCCCCCCCAAACAGAAGCAGTGCAGATGGGGTATATGGAGTCATTTCTGAAAATGCAGAACTGTGCAGATGAGAGAGGATGTCAATGCAGGTAGTTGACTCAGCTGCAGATGCCACATCCTGGGTGCTGCAGCTGGTTGTGCTCCCCTTCTATGTGTGTAGGGAGTCATTCTCTGTATAACAGTGAGTGCTTGCAGTGGGGAGGGGAAAAGAGCTAGTGGGAAAGAAAGGTGGATGGGACAGAGCAAGGAAAGGGGAATGGGATAGGCTAGAGAAATGGGTACTGGGCGGCGGAAACGAATGGGAGCCCAACATGTGGCGTTCCCTCAGCCACAGCAGATAGGGCTCCCATGTTAAGGAGATCCATCAAACCCCCACCCTGACGAGCTCCCCCTTGTACCCAGATGACCTGAACCCTGATCTCCACTCCAAGACCCACTTGCCTAGCCCCCAGACTCCTCTGAAAAGTCCCCCATGCTCAGACAATCCTGCTCAGCCCTATCTCCCCTACACCGAAATACCTTCACTTGAGCCCCAACCATCTTCACCAGAAACCCCCTGCAAAATTCAATTGCTCCTGTATCGAAATCCCCCATTGAGCTGCTCAGATCCAGACTGCCTCACACAGAAACCTCACCCCACATCCAGTTTCCCCCCACACTGAGCCACTTCACACTTGGATCCTGTTGGGCTAAGCCTGCCTGCCAACACCTGGTGCTCCTGGCACAGAACGGCAGGGCCTCAGGCTGTTTCTGGGGCAGACCCACCCCTTGTACTGTGTCAGAGTTGAGTGCAGCCTCACTGCTGAGTCCGTCTCAGAGGTGGTAGGGAACAAAATGATCTCTCACCACTGTGTAGGCAGTGGCCTGTGCTCCCCATTTCCATGCTGGAGCCTCCATATTTAGTTACTGACATATAATATTTGCAGAATTTTAAAATATTGTATGCAGAATTTTTAAAATGTTTTGGGTGCAGAATTCCCTCAGGAGTAGATAATATCTTTCAATAAAATATATTACTTCACCCACCTTGTATTGTAATGAAGTTTTGGGTCTACTGAAGCAGTCTGAACCTACTTATCAGGTGATGAGTGAAGGAACATGAAGTCTGAGGGATTAACTGATGGAAGACGTCTCAAAGGCATAATACTCTGAATGTGAATGTATTATTTCTAAACATAAAATTGACAATAGGAGAAAGAAGCATTGTCACAGCCATGTTGGTCCCAGAATATCAGAGACAAGGTGGATGAGGTAATACCTTTTTTGGACCAGCTTCCATTGCTGAGAGAGACAAGCTTTTGAGCTTACAAAGAGTTATTCTTCAGTGTCAAAGCAAAATACAAGATGGAAAAGACTGTTTAAGTTGGTCTAATAAAGATTACCTCACTTACCTTGTCTCTCTAACAGGACAAAAAACTAAAACCTAATTCAGCAAGATACTTAAGCAAGAATATAGGTATCTTGCTGAAGTGAACCTCATGTGAAGAGACAAAAATGATAAAATGCAGTGTCATTCAGAGGTAGGATGATGTGGAACTAGTCCCTTGTAACCAGGAGTTCCATTGCTAAATCAGTCAGAAAGACTCTGACCACTGAACTGAATACCTCAAGCAACCATAAACTGACCTCTAATATATTCATCAATTTAGAACTTTTAGATCAAGGGAGCTCTTGCCATACCTCCTGGATGCAATTATAATACCAATAAATTAAAAAAAAGAATATAGATTAGTAAGGCATTCCAGCCTGGCTCTCTTCCCCTCCTTTTATTACAGCTGCTCTGGCAGTTCCCTGCTTTAGCGTGCTGATGCTACAGTAGCAGGGGCATGAACTCAGCAGATATGTTAAACATATAGCCCATATGCTCAGAACAGTGATTTAGGCATGCTGCCAAAATTTTCCTGAGGAACGCAAGTAAGATAAGGGAAATGGCAATTTGTATCTCAACAAAATCTGAATGGAATTTCATGGAACACAGAAAAGGCACTTCTACAGTTCAACACAGTTATCTATGTCAAATATCAAAGACCTGTTGCAAACAAGGGAGATGAGAGGTTACATAAATTCTTTATAATGGAAAGCTAAATAGAAGAGTCACTACCAGCTCCCACATAATATATCTCATGTACAAAAATGCACCAATCATGTAGAAGTGAGATCACACTGTCATGTAGATTACCATGTTCCTTTACCTGCATCATACCCATTATCCCAGAATGACTAATATCCCATGCTTCTGAACTGCTTCCAATCCACTTACAAAACAACTGTAAAAAGGTTCTTCCTTCCATGCTCCAAATTTAAAAATTCAATGCCTAGGAATATTAAAATTTTGGACCACTAATAGGTATAAAATCTAGTATCTTATGCCCCACTACTAATTATGTCTAGAAAAGGGGTGCTTTATACCATTAGAAAGCCAGGAATGCTCCCTTCCCTTTCCAAATGGTGAAATGTATTTTTTTTTCTACCACAGTACACAGTACTGTATCAGACCCAAAATGATTAGATTCTGGATGTTATCTTTAGGAAAATGTAAAAATTACATAAATTTGTTATAATCTCTTGGACTGATGGAACACTTGGCTTTACAGATGAAAGGAACACAAAGAACAGTAATCCACAAATAAATTTTTTTACGTTTTTAAAAATATTTTCCCTGAAAAGATATGATACAAATGCAAAAGATATAAAATAATGGAACAGTTGAGTCAAAGATCTGGCATAAAATGATTTGCATAAATTATTGCTGGAGTTGCCATCTTCAAGTAATGCAGCTATCCAAATTCACCCCAATGAAGCCCTTGTAGCATACTACACTACATCCATTTCACACCCTGCCAACAGCATAATACTTATGATACAAGTTGTGGGGCAATAAAAGGTGAGGCAAGGGAAAAGATTTTGAATGGCTAAATTGTTGTGAAAAGAGCAAGTTTTCTTGGGAAGGCATGCAAATAAGACTTGACGAGGTCCCTTCTTTTTAAAAATTCGGCAAGTTCATGCAGGCTTCCCCCTGTGCTGTTTTAGTGAGACACTACTAATATGGCTCCATCATTTACTAACATCATAGCACAAAGTACATTTTTTTACATTCAAGAAACATCATAAAACTCTTTACAGTTATTCCAGCAGAACTCTGCAGACTTGGAAAAAGAGAAAGTCACATGGGTGCCAGAAGAAGACTGTATCATAAAAATTAGGTTAGTCTTTTAAGAGTAGGTGATTATGCAAAATTGAAAACCTCATGAGTCCTAATTAATTCTAATAGCAAGAGTGTCAGAGAACTGAGCTGTTTGTCTTCCTTTTCTAAAAGTTGCTCACCAAAAATCAAAAAAGTAGCAATGAGAAATACAATATTCCAGAACAGAAAATCTTTCCAGTGCCAGCTACTTAGGGATAGATACCATGTTAATCCAGACACTTCATTACCAAGAAGTTCCAGCTAATGCATTTGCTTGAAATTCTATATATGAACACTAAGTATGAGGACTGGAAGGAGGCTATGATGTAAAAATGAATTAGCAAAGGCACACTAAATTTTCACAGTTACAGATTTCCTTCTCAGATTTCAAGAAACACAAGTAATTTTCTAACTAAAAGAAAAACTAGTAAATAAAACACAGTGCACTAAATATTGGGTTATTTACCTTCAAATAAACTGAGGTCTCTTCGTAGCCTTGGTCCATAAAGCCCTTCTAAAATACTTTCAAAACCTGAAAACACAAGACACATATAAAAAGGATGAATCTCCAAATAAAATCAACCAATCAACACAAAAGCCACAACTAGACAAAAACTTTTAAAACATATGTAGCAACTGAAAATTGTTACAATTTACCATGTAGAAATATTTATTCTTTCATCTCTAGTGCTGTTCAACAGAATTAGAAGATCAACCTAAGACAAGGCAATTGCCCTCTGTACCGAATCAGCCTTTTAAGCCATGCCCCAGCAACCTTATCAGTCTTAAAATAACCACTTAAAGGTGAGACGATTAACCTACTGAAGTAATATTTTCATTTCACTGAGAGGTAAGTTCCCCCATGACAAAAATGTGAGCTTCAAAATATGAAGTTCTCAGCTCTGATTTTCAAAATTATTTAACTTGAATATGCATTCCTACAAATGTATCAATCATGCTTTTTTCTAGATTAATGTAAAACTTTTTGAATTGTATTTAAAATTATACAATAGTGGAGTGGTTTTTTGCATCTCTCAAGAGTTCTCCCTAGTCTCATACAAAAATATTTTAAAATAAAGGATGAGACAAATAATTATTTTCAAGATTTACTAAACAGTTTACCTTAGGTATCTGGAAATATCAAATCCATAGGACTACAATGGAGGAAAAGATGATGTGCCAGGAGGCGACTGACAAGAGGAAGCAGAAGAGGGGGTTCAAGTTTACTGCTGGAGTTTGGGGAGAGGTTTCCAATACTGTGTTCGGGTAGCAGGACGGAGTCTTACGCTATGTACACACTAAAGCTTAAGTTAGCGTAAGTTATATTGCTCGGGAGTGTGAATAAGTCACCCCCTGAGTGATGCAAGTTGTATCGGTTGAAGTACTGGTGTGGACAGCACTATGGCAGCAGGAGAGCTATTAACACCACTTGCAAGAGCTGGAGTAATCAAATCTCACATATTGGAAAGAAGCCACCTGGAATGCCCCCTCTCCACGGTGTGCCTGGCGACCCCCTCCCCAGCCGAAATAAGCCAACTGGAGCAGCTTCTTTCAGTGGACACTGAGAAAAGAAGCTATTCTGGGCTTCTGTAAGTAGCATGCCTGGGAACTCCCCTGCCCGCCGTGGCAGCAGTGTGTGTGTGTGTGTGTGTGTGTGTGTGTGTGTGTGTGTGTGTGTG